>NW_021026407.1:1154402-1185032 GCF_004153795.1 Camellia sinensis | reverse complement strand
CCTTCTCAATCACTTTTTCTCTCACATACATCTACTCAATTACAATAAAATATCAAATCATCCCAAACTCCCAAACTCTAAAATTACTTTCAAAATATACAACCAAACAAACTAAAAAAATTTCTAAACTCTCTCCCTAAATTTTTTTTCAAAAATAACTCTCCCAAAAACAAACCAAATAAGCCCGAACTCTTTAAAAAAAATCTTTAAACATATCTTATTTATAGGTTTAGAGTTGAAGGAAATAGGAGGGGTAAGAAGAAAACTAGTTAGGAGAAATGTTGAGCATCAAACCGTTAAGAAAGAAATGAGTAACCTTCACTAAATTAGGCATATCTCTTTGTATTCTTAGAATTTATATGTGAGGCTACCACCATTAGAAATTAGACTTTTAGGGCTTCAATTTGGACTCAAGAATCAGCTAAAACCGAGTCCGAATGAGAGAGATATGGCCGGTTGAAGTTAGGCATCAATCGATTAAGAAATAAATGAGTAGCCTGCACTAAATTAGACATATCTCTTTATACACTTAGAATTTATATGTGAGGCCGCCACCATTGGAAATTAGACTTCCGGGGATTTAATTTAGACTCAAGAATTACTTAACCGAGTCCGGATAAGAAAGATATGCCTGTTTGAAGTCGGACTTGAGAGCAAATTTTTGTGGCCGGCCGGCCAGGTGTCTCGGAAGGCAAATATTTTGCTGCCAGCTAATGCCAGTTGTCCCCCCAATGTGCATGCCTTGCACCAGCTTTCTCTATATAGATATTTCCAACCTAAGAAGCTGTTTTTCTATAAATACAAGACCAACCCTCTTGATTTTAAATTAGAAAAAATTACCAAAGGCCAAAAACTTGTAAAACACTCTCCCTCTCTATCTTGCAATCTATACACTCTCTTCTTACACATCATAAACAAAAAAAATCGGCTCTTCTTACTGAGGTTCTTGAGCTCAAATCTCAGCCCTTGAAAATAAATACTTTATGGTTTGTGAACAAAGGAGTTACCCCCCTTCAAAAGGTAAAACTTCTACCATTCTTACGCCACTTCTTCCTACTCTTTTCTTGCTGATTTCATACTGTTTTTAGATTATTTTTATAAACTGAAACTTGTGGCTTAAAACTATTAAAGGTGGAGGGGTTAACCATTCTTCTTTGAACCTTGTTCTCTAAGCTTTTGGCCTCGTGTTTCCCACTTATTTCTCAACTTTTTTTCCAACTTTTTACCACTATATTTCAGAGTTTTTCAGAGACTAAAAATGTGGTTTTGAGGTCCAAAAGTGGAGGGGTTAGCCACCCCTCCTTAGGCCTACTTACTAGCTTTAATTCTCTCTTGCTTTAGCTCACTTTTTTCTAACTTTTCCAACTTAATTCCAGCACTATTTTTGTGATTTTTAGTGTGTTTACTTCACTTATGCTTTCTATAGTATGCTTGTAGTGTTGTAGTCTTCATAGGTTTGGCGGTTTGGGCCTTAAATACCAACCTATTTGAGTTGATAGCTTTTATTTTATGATTTTCATACATATAATTTTATTTGTAATAATCATCTCTGCACCCTCCTTTCTTTCTTGGTTTTCTTTGTTTGAGAGTCGTTTCAAATGAGTGTTGTTTAAAGCATGCGAAAGAGACCCTTTCATACTTAATGGTTTAATCTCTTCAAAGGTTCATTACCAAGGCATTATATCTCTCTCATGTCAAGAACAACTTAGTGTTTGACACTTCCCTCCATTTAGTGGACATAATTCTCATTTTTGGACTAAATGATTAAAGAAGGTAATTAAAAAATGGCTAATAAGATTGGACTAAAAGAGGTGCAAGAATAAAATCAAGTTGGGTTCAATCGGACGTTAATTGAACCTATTGAGTCTGGAGTCATTTCATAATCTTTAGTGATGATAATGGTTCAAGGGTCAATGTCTACCATTTCCCTTGAGGTAACTCCATAATAGAGAGGATGTTTCGTTGGTCTTTTATTTTCATTCATGGAGCCTTTGTCCCATTGGTTCATAGATTATCACGCAACGAGTTTGCGACAATTGATGGTTTGCGAACCGAGTTTACCCCTCCCTTGATCTGTTTTATGATAGACAAAGGTAGAATAGACAAACACCTCCTGGAAATACTCTGTTTTTGCTCGGTTTCATTTTTGTTATAGCAAGGCAATGTTAAAAAACAATGGCCGACCAACCACCTAACAATCAGGCCGACCACTTTTCAAGGCCAGCCGACCACTCCATTTTGGGCAGACAGTGCCATATTTATGGCAGAACAGAGCAGAGGTTGAGGTAAAAAATAGAGTAATTTTCTGACTGCAAACAGAGAAGTTCTAGCAACAAAACAGAGGAGTTTTCGAATGGAAATTCACGTTCATACATGTGTGATTCTTCGCTCCCCTTGGCCCGTTAAATTAATGATAATAGTAGTATGATGTACTTAAATTAGTAGATCTATTTGAAACTTGTAATAGCTAGTTCATTAATTAGTTAAATTCCTTTGAATTTGTAATAGCTAGTTAAATAATTCGATGTTGTAATAATTAGTCAAATTAGGACATTCATTCAGATCCTCTCGCGCGAGGGAAAATATGTAATAATTTGTGTATGTCTTCCAACCCCCATTTCTTTCTCTCTTTTATTTACCCACTTATAATGCATAGTATATAGCATCATGTTTTCCTTAGCATTTTCCATGACTCGCATCCATTCACTTTGCATGCATAAAGAGTTCAACTCATCATACTAATCAACATCAATTTCAAATTCCTTGATTGAATACATGTGCTATCATATGCCTTGGAATTGATCCATATGCCATGTTAATAAACCGAACCTTGTAGTTGTATTTTGTGTGTGTTGCATTAGTCACTTGCATGGTAGAGCATGCATTTTTCTAACTATTTTTTTTTTTTTTTGGCTTGCCTCGGTTGAGTACTAGGTGAGTATTTTTGCTTTAGCATATTGCATGCGTGTGATTGTTGTCATGTCAAGCATGATTACCATGAGGCTAAGTGCTTAGTTGATATATCTATTTGAATGCCAGCGGATAAAGGCTTTTTCACTTAAGTTGGGATGATTTGATTAATGTACATATGATATCACTTTTTCAAAGTGGCACATATTCAAACACTTTTCAAAAAACAAACATGAAATCAAAGCGTTCCAAAATGAGCGAAATAGTTTGTACTTGTGTGTATCACATAGTAATGTTAGCCTAATAATCAGAACAAGAGCATATAATGTAAATAAAAATCACATCATGATTAGTAGAGGCTAATCTTTGACCGAGTGAGTGGGGTGCTCAATTCATGACCTTCCCCTCTCATACCAAAGTTCTCGAGCTGAGACACTTTGGTGATAACGGATAAGTAACCTTTGGCACGAGTCACGGATTTCTTAAATTTTTCAAAAAATATTTAGGTAGCGACTTTGAAATCTGGCAATGCGGTCCATTTTGGCATTTTTGATTCAAAATCGATTTTTCAAAAAATTTGTCGAATTTGGACTCATTTGTATTTATTTATTTCACATTGCACTTGTGAAATCAGATTCAGAACCATGATAGTCTGAATTGTAGGGCTATCGTATCCGAGGAGACTAAACCCCTCCGAGGAGCACGAAAAGCAAGTTATATAGTGTTTTGAAGATTCATGGCTCCGTTTGATTTAGTTTGTTTAAATAGTTTTGAATTGTATTTTAAAAGATAAGTTGTCAAAAAGAGTTTGAAAATTAAAAATTTGTTTGGTTATGAGTTTTGAAAATAATTTTGGAATGATTTGTAATTTTTTTTTCTTTTTGTAGTTAAATATATGGGTGTAAGATAAAATTTGATTAATTGATGAACAAAATGTGAGAGAATGGAAGAGGAAAGAGAAAAAGTAATTAATTGATTTATTAATAATAAAAAATAAAAAATAAAAAAGGAGAGAGGAGAGAGGAGAGAGAAAAAAATAATTTTAAAAAGGAGACTCGGTCTATAAATCCAATTATCAGTTTTGTTTAGCCAGAGGTCCAGGCTATATAATACTTTGTCCAAAAGGACAAGCTTAGACAAAATGACCAAAATACCCTATTATATATACACGACAGAACCCCCCCTCTCTTTCTCTCTCTTTCTCTAAACGCTAACTCTTTGTGATGACCCCAACGCGTACATTCTTTTTAATATATTATTTGTGTGAGTTTAATTGCTTAATTATATGTTTTTGAGTGTGAATATCTATTTTGTCACAACCCAAACCTGCCCCTATAGATTTAGCATCGTAACCGACCAGTAATCCGTGATTACCAAAGGCCTGCTTAACAATAATGACAATAACACAATAATAGGAGCTGATGGAAGCCAATCAATAATAGAAAATATCGTCTAAACAGTTGTGAGAACTTAAATGCACAAAACAACTTTTATATACTCATATATTCATAACCACTTAAGTCCATAAAACACTTATATACAAAATAAAACACTTGTCACAGAGATCTCTGTCAGTTCCAATTCTTGAAACTATTGTCTATTGTTTGATGGCCATCAGTTGATTGTTCGGTCTTCAAGACCTATTGTATTGTTGCTATTGGATGTACCACGTATGACTTATATGAATCTAAATGATTGTTAAATTGATCGATTGAATGATTGATTGACACAAGATATTGATTGAGAAAATGTTCTATTGATAATCGATCGTTTCAAATATTGTGAGGACATCATTCATAACCCCTTTACGCAATTGTTGTTCACTGGGCTCTAGCTCATTGTTTATTATATATATGTAGGTGATCGGACACCAGATCAAAGTTAGCGGCGTCTACCCGAACCCTGTTCTTGTCAAGCCAACTATTGTGCCTCACTACGAGATTTCGAACCATTGCATGTCAAGGTTTGTTGGGTGATTCAAATTCACCCTTTTGACATTATGTTTATGAGATAAGAATGTTTATTGAGTTTTGTTAACTGTTTTTGGCAATGGTATTTAATTCCCTAGCTTATGTTTTGTTGTGAACACATGTGTGTTATGGACTTAAGTGTTTGTATAATTTCAAGTGTATGAAATTTGTTTTGTTCATTTAAGTCTCCACAGCTCATTGGACGGTATTTTCTATTATTAATTGGCTTCCGCAACCCCTATTGTGGTGCTATTGACATTATTGTTAAGCAGGCCTTTGGTAATCACGGATTACTGGCCGGTTACAGCGCTAAACCTATAGGGGCGGGTTTGGGTCGTAACACATATGCATATGAAAAACATTTGAAAACCATGCAAATGGAGGTTCGGAAGTTAGAAAAATAGAAGGAAAACAAAATCGAGCCTGCCCTGTTGGTCATACGTGCAGTGGCCTTGGCCACACTAGCGGTTTAGGATGAAATGCGGTCCGAAATTTGTTCTTGTTTTTGGACTTTAATTTCTTCAAAACTAGGCTCTAAATTCATGTATTTCATCCCAAAAATTCATATAACAAGCTTGAATTTGGACCTTTAACATCAAATAGAAATCAAAACTTGTAAATAAATTCCAAATTGAAAGATCAAAGACTCCAAATAAATATAAACATATGAACCATGTGTTTTAAAGGTTTTATTTCAAAATTCTTGCGCTAATCCCTTTGAAAGCTTTAAAACTCATGAAGATCATGCAAGACATTATGTGTTTAAACAAGAATATCATGAATCCATGCCATGCATGTGAAGATTTGAGCTCAAATCCTACAATTCCTTTCTTGATTGCTCATACAAACTCTTTTCCTCAATTAACATCGTTAAACTCCTAATCATGCATAATCTCTTCTTGATTCACTTAGTTTCTATGATTTCATTTGTATTATAACTCAATTACATGGAATTAAAGATGAATTCCTACCTTAATTGCCCAAATTGTTGAAGATTTCCTAGCACTCTTCTTTTTATCCTTCTTGAGCTTTTCCTTCCCTTGAGCTCTACTTTTCCTCTCTACTCTAATGTTGACTCCAACATTTCCCACTAAGCGTCTCTCTTTCTCCTCTTTGTTTTAAGTTGATGAGTAGAATTAAGGAAAACAATTAATCTCTAATTAATCTTAAGCATTGATAAATTATAGGTTTAACTAATTAAATTAAATTCACTCAAATTAAATTAATCCTTACCATATTATGACTTAAAGCAAACTATTATACTAATGTGAATTAGACTCTAATTTACTATCTAAATATTTGATTCTACCTTGTTAAAATTACTGTATCATATAGGTTTATATCACATTCTATCATATCTGTTCACAACAATATAATTCAAATAATCACATGGCAATCAATAACATTTTACTAACACATAATCACATAATTAACAATAAGCACATAATCAATATAATTAATTTACTTAATTAAGGAGGCGGTTGTCACTGTTGTTCATGGAATTCCTGTTAGAATTGCCGACTTAGAGACAGAAATTGAAAGCCTTAACGACTTCAGAAATCGAAATTGACTAGCCCAATAGGCTAATGAGAATATTTAGAATTTTATGGCAACTTTAATTAAAATTTGATTCGAATCAAAATAATTAGAGTAAACTGATTAGAATTGATTGAAACTAAGTGTAGTTATTTAATCCTAATCATTTTGATTAGCTTAACTTAATCTGTTTGTATATATATGTCTTAATCATACTTAGAACTCATATTTTGACACATATGAGCTGAAACTAGAGAGAGACTTGAGAATTCAACAAGTTTAGAGAGAGAGAAATGTGAGAATTGTGGAGATTTGGAGACAAATTAGGAGATTAAACTAGGATTACACTTGAATTCACACTCTAAGTATGAAATTCATCCTTAAACTTTGAAAATAAAACATATAGAAGTTGAATTCATCAAGTTCCTAAGTACATTTGCATGTAATTGTGTAGAGAAAGCTAGGATTACTATAAATTTGGAAGAAACAAGCTAATCATATATATGCATGCATAAATTTTTAACTTTGAGGTTGAATTTCATCATAGTCACCACATGCATGAGTTATAGACACATGATCTTGAAGAATTCTACATGGTTTCACATCTTTTATACCATTTTGTTGAGTTTTGAAAAGAAAAGAATTAAATGCAAGACATGCATGGCTTATAGCATGAAGTTCTAAGTTGGTTTGAGAATTTATCATGATTTTGGGTAATTGGCTTCAAACTGGGAGTGTTTTCATGTTATACAATGTTTTTCCATAAATTTATACCAATCATGCAAGGTTTGAGCCTTTGAATTGCAATTTGAATTTCAAATATGATTTTGGAAATTTCAGAATTTGAGCAATTCGCTCGAGTGATGGAATTGTCGCTCAAGCACACACTTCAAGTTCCCAGTATTTTTACAAACAATTGCACAATGCTCGAGCGACCAAGTGTGCGCTCGAGCGAACCCACTTTTGCACTACTCATGGCTCGAGCGACCAAAAGTTTGCTCGAGCTTAGATTGCGAGCATCCAGTACTTTTGCAGATAGGCCACACCGCTCGAACGACAAAGTGTGCACTCGAGCGAACACCTTGTTTTTAGCAACTTTCAAAAAGCTTTCATAAGTACATCATTGCATCCTCATGCTTATTAGATCATTCTTAGACATTGATTAAGACATTAATAATAAGGAATTGACTTACAAACACACAAGAATATAATTGAATTGAGACAAACGTTAAATGCGAAATGAAACCCCAATGTGTATTTGCTATGTACTTTGTATAGGTGGATGTCCGAGGCCTAGCGTCAACTCAACCCACTGTGAGTAGTAACTTAATCAAAATATGTTCAAACTATATTACTTTCACAATTGTCATATGATTGATTTATTGAAATGTTGTTTTCCTTTGATGAATGAATTTCTCTTTTGAATTGTATCCGTGGCATTCAATAGTGAGGCCCTTGCCTATGAGAAACAATACCATGGCCCATTGGTTTAATAGGCCCTTGCATGGGGAAAACAATACCAAAGCCCATTGGATAATCAAAACATAGAGATCTCTGATGTTATACCTTCGTGGTCACATTGAATATGGAACATTAATTGACCCTTGTGGTCCCATTGATCGACCCTTGTGGTCCCATTGATATCGAAATATTGTTACTTTATTGGATATACCATGTAAATTGATTGAAAAGACTATTGCTATTGTGCTATTATTGGATCATTGTGAATTGAATTGAAGTGGGACTTGCATTGAAATATTATCAAACTTCATTCATTTAACTCTTTTATTTTGTTATTACTCATTGGGCCCTACCTCACTATTTATATATATATATGTAGGTGAGCAAACTGAGTACTAAGGATAGAGAAAGCCTCAAAGTCTACCGCTGTGTCAGCTAGGGGTGTGACGCGGATCGGTTGCGGCCACGAAACCTCCAATCCGCCATCCGTCCGCCAGATTGGCGGATTGGAGAAAATCAATCTGCATCCGTCCGCCAATCCGGCGGATGTGGATTTAGCGGATTAGCGGTTTGGCGGATGGATGCGAATCGGTTTGGCGGTTTAAGATTTTATAAATTTTCAACAAAATTCAACTTGTGCACTTCCTCAAAAAAAAAAAAGAAAAAAGAAAATATTACAGTCAATGACTTAAAAAACTATTACAATCATTGTATATCTCAGCCAAAAAAAGAAAGTTTGAAACTTTAGAATATCACAATCACTACATGGCTCATCCACATATTACAATCATAGCATGATTCATCTACATAAAGTATTACAATCTGTGGTTCTTAAAATATAATAACAATTCAAACCACCAAAACCATGAACAGGGCAGTAATAGAGATTGTATGTCTCTATATTATTACATTTATATATGTTTTTGAAAACAAAAACCAACCAGCATATATTATATTTTCTATTTATTATTTTTAGAGTTAAATTTAAAAACCAAAAAATATAGATAAATAATACGTTTATTTTTTTCAATTCAAAAAATATATTCAAGTTGAAAACTTTTTTTCAACAGAATATTTAAACTCTTTTTCAATTGAAAACACAAACAAAATATTTAAATAACTTGAAAACATAAAGTCTTATAAATTATTAGGGGTGCTCGCGGTTTGGCGGTTCGGTTGCGGCCAAAGGAATCTCAAATCCGCCATCCGTCCGCCAAATTGGCGGATTGGAGAAAATCAATCCGCAACCGTCCGCTCGTCATCACACATCCATCCAAAATGCGGCGAATCGGTTCGGTTCAACCGGTTTTGGCTGATCGGTATATCCGCTGCTCACCCCTAGTGTCAGCCGTTTTGAAAAGCTCCCTGGTTGGAGTAAGCTTGGGCTCGAGTGGAGCCAAGCAAGTCAAAACCCTTATTGTGTTACAGTTTTTATCTCGTACTTTTGTTTTGTTATTTGGAGGTTGTTTTGAATTTAAAACTATGGATGTTTGAATTATGTATTAAATATTAAAGATTACTGTGTTGTGTGAATATACATATGTAAGAATGGTTGTGCATGACTAGAACATGAGGTTTTTCATGTATGCACAACTCAATGGTTCATCTTTATGTTTTATATTGCTTCCGCTAAGCCCCATAAATTATATTAAGATCGATTTTGTTTATTGAGGCCGCAGGTAATCTCAGGGTTACTGGGGCGGTCATAATGCTAAACCTATAGGGGCGGGTTTGGGTCATGACACACACACACTCTCTCTCTCTCTCCTTTGCCGTTGTCCCTTATTTTCTTCATCCTCCTCCTTCGTATCGTCGTCATCCTCTCCCACCTCAACCGCCCATCGCCTCACCTCTCCTCCAGCTCTGCCCGCCTCTACCCGATCTGTGGTAGTCCTCCACCTTCGTCCCAAATCGTTTCTCTTCATCGTCAATCGCCACTAATGTCCATCTTGCCTCTTGCACTATGTCGTCACAGCAAAAAGTGGATTTGCCTCTACCTTCTCGAAATCGCAGCTGCTCAATGAAAGTAAACCCCTCAGCGCATTGGATACTGACTCTTTCGATGATTTCGGAGGGCAGTGTAGTCTCAGATTTGGTATCATAAAGACTCAAAACACAAACAAAAAATCCTCTGAAAAATTCAAATCCACAGCCATCGCTAAATCTTCCAGCTACTGTGATGATTATAGATAACAATTTAATTTATTTTATTTTATTGTATTTTATTTTTGGATTTGATGATTGATGAATGAAAAATTAACTATTTTGTGGTGGTGATTTGCAAAAGAGGTTCAATGTTGACGGTGATCCTTGCGTTCTCGGCTACGTCATTCTTATTTTGAGTTTGATTGATGATTGTTATTCTTATCTTTCTTTTTCTTCTTTATGAGAGTTCATCAAGTGTTTGAATATTTTCATTGATGGATGCATAAATTAATTGGTACATAAATAATATTTGCCTTAGATGTTGATGATGATGTTTGGTTTGGAAAGGTGTGGAGAACAGATAGGTTGAAATCTTCTTCTTTGTCTAGACATTCAAAGAACTAAAACAGAAGATAGAGAGGGGATGAGAGAGAAACCGGATTTGGACAGTAAAAATTGAACAAATAGAGGATTCTATCTGTTCAATTTTATGAATGTAATGTGAAATTTTATTATTTACAGATTCAATTTGGTTTCATTTTTAACAAATAGAAAAAATATTATAAATTTTCAACAGATAATTTGAACACGTAGAATTTTTTAAAATATGTTCATAATATATATATATATATATATATATATATATGATGAAACATATTGTTGTTGTTGATGTTGATGATTGTAACAGATAAAAAAAAATCTGTGGTGCAAAAGATAAAAAAAAAAATTTGTTCAAATTTGAACACATAGTAGCTTGTTAGTGGCTTGGTGTTTTTCAATACAAAGATTTGAACAGATAAAAAAAAATAACAAATAGAATTCAAGAAAAAAATTGAACAGATAAATAGAATTTAGGAAAAATTTGAACAGATAGATATAATTTAGAGGGAAAATTGAACAGATAGACAAAAAAATTGAACAGATAGATATAAATTTGAACAAGAAGACAAAAAAATTGAATAGATAGAAAATAATTTGAACAGATAAAAAAATTTAAACAAATAGATTTAAATTTGAACAGATAGTTAATGAAAAGTCAAACAGATAAAAAAAGTCAAGGGATAAAATTGGAAACAAAAATGTTGTTCAAGACTTCTCACCAAACTATTATACAAAGTATAGACCTCTCATCAATAAAAAAATATCTTTTAGACGTAATGCCTTATATCTTCCTTAAATTGAATTTATCACCAATTAACCTTTTAAAAAAAAGTTATGAAAATTTGTTAGATTTTTTTAAAAAATTTTATTCCAATATTAATTTAAAAACAAAACCAAACACTCTCATATTCTATCATGACATCTTTCACAATTAAATATAATTTATTTAGGACTTGTTTTCAAGCTTACGCAATACATAAATATCAAATGCTAAAAACGTTCCAACTCAAAAAAATTAACTAAAAAGGTTTTTACCAAACCACAACTAAATATAAACCAAGTTAATCCTACATTTTGTGGTATAAAAGTTACGATTTTTGTGATGAAAGTAATGAATTTTGAAGTTGTGATGTGCATCTTAAAAGTTATATATAACTGTTGGCTTATTTTTCCTACGAAGGAAGATATCATAAATGCGAGCGTGCCAACAAGGATTGAAAAATCCTTACATATTAAATTCAAGCCAATTATCAAGCGATTGTGTTGACAGTTCTTTTGCCTCAACGAAGAGGACTTCAAATTTGCCAAGTGTAGCGAAAAGAAAAAGTAAAAGAAGAAAAAGGGACGGAGAAAGATGATTGAGTGAACAATCAAAGTAATAATTACTTACCTCTACTCCTATGCTTCGAAAAGAAAGTGCATAAAATGCTTCGAAATGGAAATGCTGAAAATAAATGCTGAAAATAAATGCTTCGAAATATAAATCTATGTTAAGCTACTCCTAAGATAAGAAAAATGACAAGAAATAATGAAATCAATTGTCTTTGATTTATGATTCTCCATCTTTTACAATGTAGCCATTAATGGCTATTTATAGAAGAAAAAATACACAATTATATAAATAATAATAAAATTGCAGATTTATGGTGTTAACATTACCCCCCGCGGCCTTTAAAAATGATGTTTATTTGAATTTTTGAAGGGCCGAACCAAGCACATGACTAACCTAAGCAGTAAAGTGCTTCGAATGATGTAACAACACCAATAAAGTGCTTCGAATGAGTGTGAAATTATGACTAGATGACTCGAATTATTACTAGTAACAAGCTTCGAAAGTGATATAAAGGACCAAAATCATTCTTCGAAGGTCGATGGAACCGACAAAAGACGAATTACATCCTCAAAAATACTCGACAAAGCTTCGAAGGTTCATAACCTCCATTATTATTTCTTCGAAGCTGTTGTTGATGCAAGATAGAGTGCTTCGAAGCTTATAAAATTATGGCAAAACGGCTTTCGAAGCAACTTATGGCAAAACGGCTTTCGAAGCTATTTTTGGCCAATATTTATTCAAATCTTATATGTTCTGGTTCACACATAATTAATGGAAATATTAATTTTGTGTTTCGAACCAATTATTAATTCTTCGAAGACACCAAAACTGTTGTTCTTCGAGCCAACTTATGATGCCAAAAACAGGCATTATTCGACAACTAATTAATTGTCATTTTACATATATTTGAAGAGATGTACATATTTCGAAAGTTTTCAAAGTTTTATACAGTTTCGAAGGTAAAGTAATCAACCTTTGAAACAACTCTTGATGTTTCGAATGTATCTTCAAAGCTTTATACAGCTTCGAATGTGAAGTAATCAAGCTTCGAAACAACTTTTGATGCTTCGAATGTATCTTTGATGCTTTGATTGTGTACATACAAACAACTGGCCATCAATTTGAAAAGATAAGCCATTCTTAACCACTTATTTAAATGCATAGGCTTTTTCTAGCCAAGTTCATGCATTTTAAATGGTCATCCCTTGTTCTCAATGCTTCGAACTCATAAGAACAATTTGTTAATTTTATTAGCCACATCATCATAATTATATTTTGATGTGAACCACAAATCCAAAAAGGATTTTGAACACCAAAAGTCATGGTATAGTGTGACCATGAAAATTTATACTTTTTGTCATTTTGAAAAATATCAAAAATTTTGAATTCATAAACAGTGGCTTGTTCATTATTCTTAACCATGTTTGTTTTAAAAACAAGACTTTCGCCGAATTGATTTTCATAATTATTTGGCAAAGTGGGTTGTTTTTCCATGTTAGCCATTAATGGATTATGAAAATCACCCATAGATATGTTATTTTCATGACTTGACTCTCTAAAATTTGGTTTTTGGACCCCCCGAGTCATACATGGAACATCATTCTTAGCCAAATTTGGCTCAAGAACATGCTCTTTCGTTGTGTTAATTTCATAATTTGGCTCTTTTAAAACGAACTCTTGAACCCCCATAGCCGATTAGGCAAGGGACCGAGTGAGGGTCGGTCTATTATAAGATGTGCCGAATATGAGTTGGAAATGGACCTAATCCCAGAGACCATGGAAGAAAAGATATAAATAGAAGAACATCAGTCAGTAAGAGGTATGTAAGTATTGTAGTGCTTAACTTAGAATAAAAGTATTCCTGAGTGTTGTTACTGACTTGTCCGTAGGAGTGCTAATTCCGACACCCCCGTCGGAGTATATATTCCTTTTCAGGTGACCGGAAGAGAATCACCAGCGTTCCTCAAGATCAGAAGAGTATTTCCAAACCACTTCTCCACATTTAAATATCAAGATATCATCCACAACAATTGTATTTTAAAGAATATAAAACAATTGTAGAATACTGAACTATGGATGATATATTTATCTTATAAATATTTCAAAACATAATTAGAGCGCACAAGTTGCATTCCAGAAAATGCACAACTTTGTTACTATGAAAAGATGAATCATATAGGTAATGTTCAAAGGATTCAAGAAGTGTCGCTGAAGTAGCTAGTATTACGAATTTAAAGTTTTAATTAAGACAAGTTAAAGAAGTATCAAACACAGTTTCAGAAGTAACCAAAGAGTGTCAGTATCTAACATGGCACGCTTCCTCCGAAGAAGTGTTTGGGCTTAGGAAGTCAACAACGGGCAACTCCATTGAGCTAGCCCTTCCTCCTAACCCTAATGAAGTCAAGATTTGAACCCAACATAATAACATTGGAAACTAATACCAAAGGAGTTGGAAAACATGTGTTCTAGAACAAATATCATAAAATGCATACGTGAAATGTAACATATATGAAGTTCATTCCTATCAACCTTACTGTATCATTGAGCATTATATAATGCAAGTTATAAATTGCAATGATTTAAGAGTCATGCGTATTGGAATTTTTTCGTGTAATATGGAAGTTAGGGTTAAGTTAATGGAAAGGGTAGGTCATCGCTTGTATCTCAAAGTTTTTGGTGTTTCTTAATAGTAGTCCCAAGGTTACCTTGGGAGTTCCAGAGTTCTGAGACAGGCATCTTTTGTACCCAACTGTTTTTTATTATCATTAATAGAAGCTTTGATTTTATGATAAACTAGCATAAAAATCGAATGTTGATGATGTTTATTAGAGTTGGAGTTTGTTAGAGTTGAAGTTTATTAGAGTTGGATCGTATGTATTTTATATTTTTGTATATTAAAAAAAAATCAATGCTCGCCAATAGAGTTTTGATTTTTTTAGAGGTTAGATAGATTTGGATTGTACGTGTTTGAATTTATTTTTTTTTTAAAATGAATTGTACATGTTTGAAGGTTGCCCTTGCTATGTGGTTGGGTGGTTTTTTTTTCTGTTTTTCGTTTTGTTTCTCTGTTTTGGATTGGTTTCTCGCCAATCTATGGGTTTAGTGCTAGCAGATGATTGTGCTTTCTCTTTGGTGCCAACCTAGTTGGGATTGTGGAGTGTTAGCTATGATGCTTTTTGCACTACCCTCCTTTATTGATGTATATTGATGCTCGTTTTTGCTCATCTCATCAATAAAGTTTCATTTTTCTTTGCTAATCAAAAAAAAAAATTCTTAACAACCAATGAATTTAGTTCAAGGTCGTGGAGTGGTTTCCTATTAATTTATGCCTATTAAGAGTAGTACCCATATTTGTTTCTCTTCCATAAAGGCTTCGTACTTTTTTTTTAGGCTTTAGGCAAGGTAAGGAGACTCGAACTTGAGTCTCATTACAGAGGAAATGCGGCCTAAGCCACTGGGATGTCCCCTAGGGGACTTCCTTAAGGCTTAAAATTTTGGAAATCCTGGTGTCTAAAACTTTCAATTTGTATAGGAAATAGAAGCTTAAAAGTAGATTTTTAAACTTTTTGTTATGACTTCTTTTCAACACATAGAATGTGAAAAATGATTACTAGTTTAATCTAATAAAATATAAATATATTTGTAACTTAAAGAATTAATAAATTGTTATTATTTTCATGTATATATATTAAAAAAAATGTGTCTATTTGTTATCGTGTCCCAGATGTGTCCTGACTTTCAAAAAACTAATATGTCAGTATATCCACATCACATCATATAGGCACTATATCCATGCTTCTTACAGTTGGGTTAAGGTCTATGAGATTACTAAAACGTCAGTGAAATTTTTTTAAATGTTGGATTTTTTGATAGAAAAAGGTATTGATGCTAATTATATTAATACTTCATTAATAATATAATTATTTTTATAAATTTGAAATTATTTGAGACATTTTATAATTTAAAAGTAAGCCACATGTTTAGGTTAAAAGAAGTTTTAAACTATAAAATACTATGAAATGGGTTAAGCAAGAGGATTGCGGTTTATATGATTTTAAATGAGTTTGGGTTTAGACTTTTGACCTGTATATTAAAACAGGTTGATTTTGAATCAAACAAACACTTGTTACTCTAGAAAATCACCCAACCCAACCAATTGCCACCCCCACAAGGATGGAGTTAAGAGCAGTTAGATAACACATGAAGAACATAAAACAGACTACTTAGAAAGAATTTGAATTAACAGTGAAACTACACATGATAACGTATTACTAAATCAATGCTATTTTTGCCATCTTAATTGAGCACTTAGGCTACATGAATGCTAAGTCTAGTGTGAAAAAGTTTGAGCCATTAGTGATCCTATACATATAAGAATAAATAGAAAAAATATTTGCAACTGCCAATATGTAATGGGAAGTGTTTTCAAATGTCATGTCACACCAGAGAACTGGCTTCTAGCTTCCGAGGAGCTCAAACAAAGTTTTCATCCGTTAAGGCCTAACCACAACCTAGCAGGTAATAGAATACATTAAAAGAATTTAGTACCAAGTTACCTTCAAGAGTGTCTTGTATGCCTCTAACAAGCGATTAGCAGCTGGCCCAAACCCATGAAGTTGTGGTACCTCCATCATCTGCGTCCAAGAACGAATTTCCTACAGAAAACAAAACATAACAATTATCCAAAATATATTAGCAGTAAATACACATCCAAGAATAAGCCCACATGTCTGCAAACAAAGATGCTAGCATCCCAACATGCCCTACACGCACACAAACAGACGCATGCTCCACTTTAACAAAATTATTATGTCAACAAAGATTCTTGAGTATCAAGTACATGTTAAAATCAGCATAAGCTTGCAGAAATGTTGATTTGATAATTTGTCTCAAAAACTTGTAGTAAAGTTTGAGCTGTAACATAAATGGACGTTCCTTCTATGTCCACCAAAAAGCATTGGCTTGTCATTACATCACTACAAAAGTGTGCCGAGGATCATGTTCACAGCTATGAAAAATAGAAGTATGCTCTGATTGATCGGGCTTCTAATAGAGTAGACAAATGAGACAACAAAGTTTTAAACAATCCAATGAAATGAAGGGGCAAGTGCACACCTTGGTGTAAATCATGTTGAAGGATCTTGCAGTTTCTAAGAAAGATTCCAGATGCCCCCGCAGTTTTGCTTCCACTTCCACATAGTCCTTATCTGGATTATACACTACAAGAAAAAAGGCATACAGCGACGTTTTTTTCATGACGTTTTTCAAAAGCGTCGTCAACTCTGTCCAGAATTTTCAATTTCTAAAAGAATTAAACTAAACCATCTTGTTTTGTGCGCCAATTATTTCTTTTAAACAGTGGCTCAACTCAAGGCTATGGCATTCGTTTATCCTGATTGAGCAGAGGTGTGACATTAGGAAGAGAGAGAAATTGAGGCGTTGGATCTTCGATCTCCATCAATTCTTCAACTGTTTGATCCGAAAAATCTTGTTCTACTCTTCATTTGAGCGTATATCTTCCTGATTGTTCGAATCCCTATGATCTAAATCGATCTAGGGCTCAAGGTTAGAGTTTTTTGATATAGATTTGCTGCATTCACACAAGATCTATAAAATTTCATGGCTAAAACTAACGATTTGGAATTATTTTCTCTTGATTTGGTTGATTTCCAGCTTTTTCTGCTTTTGTTTTGTGTTTTCTCCTTTCGTTTTTGTTCCTTTATTCTTTCTAGTCCTTGTGTGGAAAACTCTTCTCTTTCATCAGATTGAGCAGCAGCAATGGTGAATCGATTTATCTAGGGCTTCGAGTGCGGTGTTAGTGTCTCTGATCATGTACGGGACAAGCAAGTGGCGTTGGATGTGGATCGTTGGAAACAGTGAGCAGAAGCTCAACGATGAAGAGATGCCGATCTGCTCTCTCTTCGATCAGATCTGTTCTCTCTCTCTCTCTCTCTCCCCGATCTGCTAACATGGTAATATCAGATCTGCTTTGTCTCTCTCTTGTCCATTATTTTGTCTAACTGTTAGTATCTGATTTTAAATTTCCAGATTTTTTTTTATTGTTACTTCACTGGCACTTGTGTTAATGTTGAATGTATTCCCTGTGTGGACACATTGCAGGGGAAATCCAAAGTTCAATTTTCACAAGTATATGATCCGTGCTTTGGAAGATGATTTTAAGAAAGTCGTTGGTATAAGGCAAGTTATAGCTGGGATTTCCTGTGCAAATTGTACAGCTTCTTATTTATTCTTCTGTGTTCGCTTGGTGTATTGCCAAAAATAAAATTCCAAAAGAGAGAGGATAACATTTGCAGCTGCTGGTTTGTCACTACCCAGTGCTGGGAGGGGTAATCTAGGGATATTGTCTTAAAACAAAAAACAAAAAAACTTGTTATTTTTAATCTGCATCTTGTTTAATATCTAATTTGGCTTATTGCAGTTGGTATTTATGGATATTTGTGGTCTCCTTCTTGTTGTTGAACGTTAATGGTATGTTACTATATAAAGTTACTATGAGTCTTTTTAAATTACGTTGCCGAATGTTGTCGAGTGATTTAATTATTTTCTTTTTTGCTTTGATATTAGTTTCTTTTTTTCTTTGTTTTGGGTTTGACAAGAGGTTATTGCGATCCATTCAATGCTTCGGTTCTCTACTTGAAAGGAAGTAGAGTGTTTTTATTTAGTTTTATTAACATGTTTAAGCTGGAGCATGTAATCACCCAGTTAGCTCACGAGGTTGTAGAGAAGCACATTGCAATTGAAGGGGAATTAGTAGTGCAACCTTCAGATAATCATTTTTGGTTCCATCGGCCCCCCATTGTCCTTTTCTTGATGCATTTCATACTGTTGCAAAATGCTTTGACTCCTGCATAATGGGACATGTCCGTTTTATTATCACCAGGCTCGTTATAGGGTGAGATCCATTGCCCCATTTTCACTTTGATATTATTTCTTATTACAGATATTTTGATGTGTAATTATTGTGATGCTATGGGATTTGAATTTATTCTGTTTATTTACTGTTAAAATTCTAATAACATTATCATTTCGACTTTTTAGGGTATTTGTTCAAGTACGCTGCAGTTATAGCACCCTACCACTCTATTAGGGTATCCATTGCCCCATTTTCACTTTCGAATTTTCACTGTGGGTGAAAATTTCCTTTTTTTATTTTTTATTCTTTTATTTTTTCCTTTTATGTCTGACGAGTTTACTGGTTGTCACCACATATTCCTTCAACTTGCCCTTTTATGGTTATAGACAAGACAGACCCTCGAATCCAAAATAAAACACCAAGTTGATATGCTACAACAAATTGTTCTCTTGATCTCTCCTTCGTCTAAAACTTCTTGGGTCATTGACAAATGACAAATGTCCTTGGAGGTGTTGCCTTTTATTGCAACTGGGGGTTGAATTGGAAACTCAACAAATCTTTCTATTGAAATGACATGAATTCCAAAGATTTTTGATGACCAACAAGCTTGGGTTGACAGATCTTGCTTTATTGACAGACATGAGAAAGCCAAAGCTGGCCGCTGAAATTGCAAAGCAGCTTCGTAGATTCCATCAGGTGGAAATTCCAGGCTTCAGAGAACCTCAACTATGGAATGAAGTTTTTAAGTTCTTTAAGAAAGGTCCTTTACTGATTAATGATTATCTTCCTCTACTTAGTGATGGGTATTCATAGTATTATTTCTTATTTGATTAAAAATTGTCTCTAAATTTGGCAGTTGGAGAATATCTTTTTATTCAACATGTTGTGTTTCTCATGTTCGAGTATCCTTTTATTTAAAACACTCTAATCCTATTCTTGCAGCATCCACTCTAAAATTTGATGATAGCGAGAAGCAGAGGAAGTATGAGACAATTTCATTTGAAGAAGTTGAAGCTGAGGTTGTTAAGCTCAAGGTATTCACTCTTCTCATGACTTGCTTGTAATTGGCGTAATACTATCTGTTGTCTTTCTTTTCTAATTTAGGGATGGGAATATGAATCTCTCTCCTGATATGCTGTTTCAGGATTTTAGCTACGGTTCATTGTGTGAAATATTTTTTTATGTTCCTTTCTGTCACATTATAGAAATTTGACTTTGCCTTTTTGAGGCATCTGTTTAACTTGGTGGGAGGATTTTGTTTACTCGTCTTTAGATATGTTATGTGTGGTTTAGTGATAGAAGGTCCAAGGTGCAGGAAACTAGACCAACAGAAGATAAGATAAACAAAATTAAATATTGCTTAGAAGTAGATGCGCATTCACTCAAATGATGTATCGATAGATATTGAGCTTAAGAAGTTGCCAATTGGTGATTTAAGTAATTGGAGCAAAACACACCATATGTGCCAAACCTTGAATTAGATTACTTGGCTTCATTTCCCCCTTTTTTCTTTTCCTTAGGCTGATACATTTTTTTGGCTCTAAAATATTTTGTAGTTGACATTTTTATTGTGAAGGGTCATTTCAGTCAACGTTTTAGTTTCTCCTGAAAACTTGCATCTTGAAACAACATGGAAAAGAGTTCTCAAATCACTCTGGTGTTAGGATGAAGACAATTTTCCTTTCTTTCTTGGCTAGCTTCAGAAGTTCTTTTTTGGTTTGCGATAATCATATGCTGATTTTATGTTGAGTGCTCTTGAGTGTTGAGGAGCTATAGATTGATTTGTGGAGAAATATCTTGTGCTTATGAACAGGAATTCTTTTTTGCCAGAAATGGTGTGTAGAAAGGCCAAAGTTTTGTTATTCACCATCAATTGGCCAAAGTTTTGTTGTTCACCATCGATTCCTTATAGTTAGCTATGATCATTTGTCTCCCTTTTTAGTGATCCTTACCTTTGTTGGTTGACATCCAGAGAAACTCTACTTCATTGATTTTGAATACGGATCGTACAATTATAGAGGTTTTGACATTGGAAATCACTTCAATGAATATGCGGGCTATGATTGTGACTACAGCTTGTATGGCATCTTCCTTGCTCTTTTCTCATTTTCTTTTATGACGGTGATATACATAGATGAGGTATTGATTCTTGAACTTGGTGTTTATGTAGATATCCGAGTAAAGTTGAGCAGTTTCATTTCTTCGGGCACTATCTAGAACCTGAAAAACCACTCGAGGTACATTAAGTTTGCAAACTTGTTAAACTTACAGCAATTTTGCATTACTTGTGCATCTTTCATGAGGTTCTGAATTGGTAAAAGTAAATTTTTCCCAAAGTGCAAGAAGTTCTTTAAAATTGTGTTTGATTTGAATAATTGAAAACTAAAATTGTTGCTTGTCAATAAACATATCTGGCAATAAAAAAGGACCCAAACTCATTTTTTATTTCTCGAAGTTTTTGTTGGGTTGCATTAGTTTGTTTAAAGTCAAGCTTTTAAGCAGGGTTGATTTAGGTAGCTTGAAAATTTAAATGAGATCTATGGCGTAAAATCACTTGACATGCGGAGGACATAGATCCCATTCAATAGCAGCTCGAGAATTTTTTAGATCCAAGGCTAAATATGAAAACGAGACCTTATCTTATTTTGTCTTTGAAAATCTAGGGTCTCCAACCATAATTTTTTTTTATTATAAAATATTCTTCGTGGCATTAGGCGACTGACTAAGTTGCTTAATGGTTGAGCCATCTCTGATCCCATTGGTGGGACCTCTGGATGGTTAGTGCTAAAATAATGTACACCTTGCATAATGATAATGCTGTTCTGTATTTAGGTTCTTTTGCCTGAAAATATCACACATGCAACACAGTCCTTTCCTTTGTTTCATCTAGTTTACTTAGATTTTTCCCTGTGGCTTTCATTGGCCTCGTATATGGTTGTGCATCAATAATCTTTGTTGAAAAGGTTGAAAATGAATCGAGAAAGAATAAACAATCAGTTAACGTTGATGCTTGGACCATACTGCTTCATTGAAAAGACTGCACATTATATGCTTATAATTTGAAAAGCCCTGCAATAATACAAGTAAGCTGTTCTTAACAACAGGTATCTGACAAAGATCTCCAAGCTCTCTATGTTGAGACAAACACTTACATGTTAGCTTCACACTTATATTGGGCTCTGTGGGCCCTAATCCAGGTACTTTTGTTCTGCAAGCTTTGCATTCATGTCTCCACAATGAACCCATATATCATCTAAGTCAGAATATTTGCTCACTGTTGGCAGGCGAAGATGTCTCCGATTGATTTTTGTGCATCGAGCATGATTCAATAATTGTGATAGTTTTGGGACATGGGACAAAAGAATTTGGGAACGGAAAATTCGTAACCCATTATCTATGCCAATCAACTGATCACAAACATAATCTGCAAATTTAGATCTTGTTGGAAGTGAATGAGGTGTAGATACTACTAAAGGTTCAATCTTTTGACTCTTTTGGCTTATCTTCAGATATTTATTCATCAATGAAGGTTCAATTTGTTGACTCCTATGGCCTGCAGATCCATGATTTTGACATACGTCTTTCATATTTGTAGGAGATGAACCTATTGGTTGAGGCAGATCAACCAGGAAATTAGTTGGATGATTATATCTAGATTGAATGCAATCTTGTCCCAGAAGGCTGCTGGCATTCTACAACTACAAAACCGTCTGACGTCTAAAGGAGCATAATGTTCTAGTGTCTTCTTCTGGTTGCTAGACCAGTATATGTAATCGTTTTCTATGTTGTACATTCCATTCTTTTTTCAGTGCTCCAAATACTGTGACTAATATAATTAAAATAATATTAAGATTTTTTTTTTTTTTTGCACAATGATTGTGGACTATCATTTGATATGATTTTATTATTTGAGTGTGAGTTATTATTTTATATTAGTGTTATTTAGTTTTATTAGAGGTATTTTTTTTAGTTCATTAGAGGTATTTTTTTTAGTTCATTCGCATAAAATTAGCATAATTTCAAAAGCAAAAAAAAAAAGATACCACGGCGTTTTAAGAAACGCCACCTAAACCTATAAATCTAACGGTCAGATTTTTCAAAAAATATAACGGCATTTCAAAAACGTCGCTAAATATCATAGTGACGTCATAGTGCTGTTAGGTAAGACATTTGGCGGCGTTTTTAAAAACGCCGCCTATAATAATATAACGACGTTTTTCAAAAGTTATAGCGACGGCCGCGTCATCGGCGTTTGGTACTAAACGTCACAAAAAGAGTTAACGACGTTTTTAGTACTTATAGCGGCGTTTTTTAAACGCCGCGAAAAGCAGATTTTCCAGCAGTGATAAGCATGCTACAAATCAAAAACAAAATAATAAAGGACAATTAAACAGAGATTTTTCTTGTTTTACATACGTGGAACTAAACCAATAGACAAGCTGATGACAACAATTAAGCATCTGCAACAAGTATATTTTAAACAAAACTTTCCTCTTTTTCTCTTTTTGCATTTGTCACTATTCATGCATTCTGAATTTAAGTTTTTTGAAAAAAAATAATTAAACATTCTTAACTAGTGCACAAACAAAATCAAATTCAGGCTTGCCCCAATCAATAGGGACTTGAAAGACTCCATTTGTTATCTAGGTTCAAATCCACCCCACCTCCCCCTCACTATAAGACAGAATCTATAATTAAGTTGTTCAAAGTGAACCTTCCAAAAAAAATTGATAAATATAAAAATATAAACATAAATCATATAACATGTGGTACGCAGAAAAGTCGAGCACAATTCTAGAGATTTTCATTTTCTCAAGGTAGTCTAAGACTGTTTATTAATGTTCAGACACTTAAGGAAAATCTGATAGGTAACGATTACCAGAAAGTTACTTCGCTTGAACAAAGGAAATGGTTGCAATCACATTAACAACTTATGGTGCGTACTTCCAGATATCAAAGAGCTTCGAATTGAACAAATATAGACTCCAGAATATGGATGAAGCCCTTATATCTAGAATAGGAAAATGTATAAGGTAAACACAATATAATATAACAACATACAAACAAGGTCAGTCTAGAAACATTTAATTAGGTGAACATGATCAAGATGCAAACAATCTCCACTATAAAGACAAATAAGAAATCCAAAAAAAGTATTTTGAAAGGCAAACAAATTGTAGACCTTTGATGCCAAATCATCGACCATTTCTTGGAGATTCAACAGTCTATTCGATTGATTTGCAAGCTGTTTTTCCAAATCAAAAATGTCTGGCTTGTAAATAAACTTCGATTAAGGGAACAGACGGTTATATATCTGGTGATAAACAATGTTTAAAAGTTATGATACATTTTGCATGTAAAAACAAATTCTATCAACAACACCAACAAAATTCTGCACAACCATACTCCTTTTCAGAAGGCAGAGGGAAAAGAAAACCTATTTTATATCTATCATTTACAAATGACAGACCAACTGTGCAATAAAAATTGGGCACTCTCAATATGCCTTAGTCCCAAATACCAATTATAAGGGTATGTTTCTCCAGTTGGCTACAAATCAAGCATAATTATCAAATTTAAAATGATGAGCAAAAAATGTGGGAAGTAGGGGGTAAGATCAAAGCTCTTGCTTAAACTGAGGACATTGATTTAATAGGCCAAATTGGCAGAGGCTGAGTTTTCTGTAAGATTGATTACAAATGTTTAAAATCAGCAAAATGAAGAAATTGTTCTTTCTACATCCTCCAATCTAGGCTCTATCCACGACTCAAGATGGAAGTTTCATTAAGATAAATAGCTTTACATCTCTTAAAAATGTTTATCTTTAGTTTTATATATGAAAGAAACAAAATCACCTGCATACTATGAGCAGAACATTCCAATATAAGGAAATTAAGTTTGGTTCAAATTAGTGACAAAATATGTCAACTCCAAATAGTATGTTGCACTGAAACTCTGACTTCTACTGCCAGGTACATTTTTGCATTTGTGTGGCCTTATTAACTATGTGTGTTTCCATTGCAAAAGGGTAAAGAGTTTTCTAGTTAAGATTCCAAGTAGCATTATGTGTGCATAGACAAAGTTTGACATTTGTCTAGACAATTACTTATATATTTGACTTCTCAAACAAAAGGATGTTCAAGTTCAAAAAAAAATAACAAAAGCATGTTCCCCCTTTTTTTGATTAAACAGGCATGCTGCATGCCCAAGCATGCAAGCGCATGAACTTATGGGCAAGCATGCACAAACCCACAAACAAACATGTAGGTACACATGTGCATGCATTCAATGGCTCCCACACAAACTATGCACGCATCCCTATCCATGTATGCAGGCACACACGCTTAGAGTATGACAATTATGTGCTTTTTTCCTATAATATTATGTAATATTTTAAGGCCCTAGAAGTACCAAGATGCCCACATAACCTATTTCCAAAAGAACCTTGCCACCTAGCAGAACATATATAACTTCCTTACAAGCACAGTACACCCAAATTCGAACTGAGACAATGATCAATACCGAAATGTGCCACATTGAGACCCCTTAATCTGTTGGAGATAAGCTTATATTGTCAAAGATATCAGAAGATATTAAAATACATGGAGATCCCATGCTTTGTGCTTATTATGATTTTTTGTATCTTTGATTTATTTTAATTCCTTATCTGAAGGGATTTGATTGTATCTCCCACTCTATATATATGATGAATCATGTTAACAAGAGTATCAAGTTGAGTGAATGAAAGATGTAGCCCATAGGGCTTTGAGTGTGTGGATGTATTCAATCATGTATCATATGCCTAGTTATGATGTCGGTGGTATTTGGTTACGAACTATTATGGTATTAGTTATGATTCATTATTTTTTAAGTTTTGACTAATTGTAATATTAGTTGTGACTTATTCTGATTATTATTTTGATTGTGATCGGAAATATATGGAAAAAAAAAAAAAAACAAATAGGTTTCGTTTGTTTCGCGTGAAGTATTCATGAAAAAAAAAATATTTTAATCGTTTTTCATTATTTGATTGGATATAAAGTAAGTAAAATATTTTTGTTAAAACAATATTTTTCATGAAGAGTCCAAAAATAAATTTGATTTTAAAATTCCTTAAGTTGTTTTCTGTTAAGTTGTTCGACTCCTCTCGATAATTGAGGAGTGCCGACACGAATGATTGGTTCTCTTAGTATCAATTCAATGTCCACAACTAATTGCAAGTTAGAGAAAGTGCAATATGAGTATTTGGAAAAATATTATACAAATATCAGCCAAACACTGAAAAATAGGAAGAAATTTTTTTTTTTTTGCATAAAATTATTTCACATGAAAAATATATTTTGATGTAAAATATTTTACGCTAAAATAAATGGAACCTTGGTGTTTATACTAACAGCTAAAATCATACGTGAATACTATTGAAAAATAACCAAGTTTTGCACTTGAAATCTAAAAGAATTTGAAGATCATTTTTATTTCCATAATATTCCAATCAATACAACTGTGTCTCTTATACAATCACTGTAACTGCTTAACTCAATATATCAACTAACTAACCATGGTTATTGTAACCTCCTCAACTTCATACACGTGCTCATCCCTTGAGCATTAGCCGCAAATGGCTTGACCAACTCCTTGAGCTGGAGCTGGGACTTGGTCTACAACTAGTGTAGCTCTATTCATGACTGAGGTTCAGACTTTGCTTGTGATTTTGTCTTGAGCTGTGGCTTAACATGCCCCCTCAAGATTAGGGAAGTCTGCAGGACCATAAGCTTGGATTGTAAGTATTGAAATCTCTGATTGGAAAGGGGTTTTGTGAAAATATCAACCAAATTGATCAGAAGTTGAAATGTGACTAATTTGGAGCTGTTTAGTTACTACTCTCTCTCGAAGACAATGGTAATCAACTTCTATGTGTTTTGTTCGGGCATGGAAGACAAGATTAGACGAAAGAGAGATAGTAGATATATTATCACACCAAAGAGTAGGTGCAGGAACTAAAATGTGAAGAGCATGGTAAGCCAACTGAGATCTGCTGTTGTTTGAGCTAAGGCTCGATATTCGGCCTCAATAGAAGAGCGGGCCACAGTGTACTGCTTTTTAGCAAACCAAGAGATCAAATTGGGGCGAAGGAAAATACAATAGTCGGTAGTAGATCTTTTGTCATAAGAGTTGCCAACCCAATCAGAATCAGAGTAAGCTTGAAGAATGAGAGGACCAGGACTAAATTGAAGCCCATGGTCGAGAGTACCTTTAAGATATCTCAGAAGGCGTTTAACATGAGCAAAATGATTAACAAGAGGCAGGCGCATAAATTGGCAAGCATAGTTCACAACAAAGGAAAGATCAGGACGAGTTATAGTTAAGTATTAAAGAGCACCAACAATGCTTTAGTAAAGAAAAGGATTAGAAAATGGGATATAGAAGAGGAATCAATATGTTTAAGAGCCATAGGAGAGGAATAGGATTTACAATTAGACATGCCAGCGTTGGCAAGGATCTCAGTAGCATATTTGTGCTGAGAGAGGAAATATCCTTGAGATGAAGAAGTAACTAAAATGCCAAGAAAATAGTTGATAAACCCAAGTTCTTTCATGGAAAAAATGGGGTGCATTCTCTTACCAAGTTAAGCAATAAAAGAAGAGTCACTACCAGTTAAAAGAACTTCGACAGTTGGCTGTTTGGCCACAGGACTAAATGTCTCATGAAAATTAATACCCTCTGTTTGGAGGAAACCCTTAGCAACTAAACGAGCCTTATATCTTACAATAGTGCCATTTGAAGTTTTATTGATTTTGTACACCCATTTAGAACCAATGGCAGATTTGCTAGGAGGTAATGGCACAAGAGACCATGTGGCTTGTCTTTGTAAGGCTTGAAACTCATCCAGCATTGCAGCTTGCCATTGAGAAGATTGAGCGGCTTCTTTCTCAGATGATGGTTCTATGGAATCAGTGGATACTAAGAAACAAGCGGACACTGACTTGGTTTTAGACCTAGTAAGCATAGGATGGCTATTTTGGACAGGCATGCTAAGATGCAAATCTATAGAAATACAGGAAATAGAGATATAATCAGGAGAAACAGTTAAAGAAGCTGGGAAAGAGGAGACATGTGCTGTAGAAATAAGAGGGACATGTGCTGCAGGAATAAGAGAGACATGTGCTGCAACAGAGGCAGAAATAGGGAGTACAAAAGCTGCAACTCTAGGTACTGTAGATGCAGGAACTGGTGGGATTGCAGAAAAACCTATAGCTATAGGTACTACAGATATAGCAACTGTACGGACTGCGGAAAAATCAGAAGTGGCTGATGACAGAGGGTGTAAGGCAAGACTGGTTGGAGGCCAGAAGAAAATGTGAAGTTGAAATAAAGTAGGAGCTAGAACATTAGCACAGATAGAAAAGTCCTGAAAAGGAAAAGTGGTTTCATCAAATAGAACATGCCTAGAAACATAAAGTCGACCACTGGATACAAAAAGACATCTATAGCCCTTTCTAGAAGGCTGATACCCAAGAAAAACACAAGGAATTGATCTTTGTTGAAGTTTGTCTGCGATATAGGGTCGAAGCCAAGGATAGCACCTACATTCAAAAACCTTCAAAAAATTATAATCAGGAAATTGTTTAAACAATACTTCAAAAGGAGTGAGATTGTCAAGCTTAGAAGTAGGACACCGGTTAATGAGAAAAACATAAGCAGCAAGAGCATCAAACCAAAATTGTATGGGAAGAGAAGACTGATGCATAAGAGTGATAGTGGTTTCAATTAAATGTCTATGCTTCCTCTCAGCCACTCCATTTTGAGTAGGGGTATGTGGACAAGTGAGCTAATGTTCAATACCCTTATTTTTAAGAAAATTCTAAAATTTAATAGCCAAATATTGTCCGCCATTATCATTTCTTAGAATTTTAAGTTTGGTGTGAAACTTTGCTTTCATAAAAGCTTTAAATTTAAAAAACTGGGAGAAAACTTCACTCTTGTAAGATAGAGGAAATAACCATGTAAATTTGCTAAAGTCATAAATGAAAAGGACATAGTATTTATAATTTGAAAGAGAAGTAACAAATGGTTCCCATACATCAGAATGGATTAGAGCTAATTTACAGACGAATTAGAAATACTAAATGGCAACCCATGACTCTTAGACACACAACAATGTGTGCACAATTTATTTGTAGCAACAGCAGTAGCAATAGTAGGTAAATGATGTTGAGAAACAAGATAGTGCAACATCTTGGATGAAGGATGTCCTAATCTAAAATGCCGAAGGGAATCAGTATGAGTAGTAGCAACAGTGGAACAATGAAGACAGATTGTAGGCCTAGAATCAAATGAAGAAGTATCTGAAGTTGGTAGATGATAAAGACCATTAGAATGGCATCTGTTATAAAGAACCTTCTTGGTAACCTTGTCCTGTATAACAAAATAATCAACATCAAAAGTAATGGTGCACTTGTTGTCAGCAATCAATTGATGACCAGAAAGAAGATTTGAAGAAATAAATGGAGCATGTAACAAATTGTTAAGTTTGAAAGGCATAGTTGGGGTAGGAAGAATGCCATTACCAGTATGATGAATAGGCAATGTAGAACCATCTCCCATAGTGACTTGATCAAGTCCATGATAAGGTTGATAGGTACTCAAATTATTGAGATCATTAGTGAAGTGATTCGTAGCATCAAAATCTAAGAACCAAACAGAACTATCGTGAGAAGCAATAGGAGAAGTATGAACAGAATTGGTTGATGAGAATGCAACGTAAGCCCTGGGATGAGACCTAGACATAGGAGAAGAAAAAGGTGAAGGTGCTTGAAAAGTTGAGTCCAATCTATGCCACCATTCCAAAGCTGAATGATTAGGCTTTCCACAAATTTGACATAACAAAGGTCCAATAGTAGAGATACTAGAGGACTGATTTTGAGAAGATGTTCTGCCTCTACCTCTATTCTGAGAAAACTTGCTGCCATTGCCATTGTTTCGACCTCTAAATGAGCCATGACCTCGATATCCCCCTCTCTATGATCCTCTGAAACCACCTCTATAATTTCCTCGTGTAGCAGCATAAGCAAAAGAAAGGTCAGAGGCCTGTGTTTGCTTAAAAGAGGTTTCAACATGAATGGATTCTGAGCACAGTAGAGCAGATAATAGAGATAGGATCAGATCTGGCTCGAATAGTGGTTTTGAAAGCATTATATTCATCAGGTAAACCATTTAAGGTGAGCAAAACTAAATCCTCATCTTCAATTGGTGAACCAGGTAAACTCAACCGATCAGAAACAATCTTGATTTGATTCAAATAGTCTTCCATAGTAAGATTCTTCTTTGTAATATGATTGAGTTTGTTCTTTAACTGGTGTATATAAGATCAAGAAAGGGATGTAAATCGAGTGGCTAGGTAGTCCATACCACTAAACTTGTACCACAGTGCAGAACAAAAGTGAAGATAGATGATGATAAACGTAGCAGTAATACAACTCAACATATGTGCATCAATGGTTATCCAATGAGTATATGCAGGATTTGGAATAGGATTACCATTTGCATTACTAACTGTGGAAGGAGAACGGAGTTCTGAACCATTAACATAGCCCACAAGCTTTGTAGCTCTTAATATATTCTGTAGAAATTTAATGTATAAAGAGAAATAGAGAGAATTAATTATGTATAGAGAAATAGAGAGAATTGTATTATTGATTGATATATATTGATATCTATTACAATGATTCATGATTCCTATATATAAAAGAGGGTGAGTGTGTAGTAGGTAAGGAGTAGGTGAAGTGGAGGTGGTAGTGGTGTAGTGGGTTAGATTTAGTGGAGTAGGTTTAAGTGGGTGAAGTAGGTGGAGAGTAGGTGGATTTTAACAGCCCCCCGCAAACTCAAGGGGGATAGGAACTAACCAACTTGAGTTTGGAGAGAGTAACAAAACAAGAAAATACATAAAAATAAAAAGAGGATAGTGTCTACGGAGTTCATCCCCCATCTCCTCCCAATCCTATCCGGTTTAGAGGTACATC
>NW_021026407.1:1129408-1140867 GCF_004153795.1 Camellia sinensis | reverse complement strand
TGATTTAAGCAATAAATCAAAGGCACAGAAAAATACTCAGAAACCACATCCACATCGTTCTCATTAATCAATCTGCGAACCTGTTGTTTTCTCTTACTAGGTGGGTGAAATTTAGCTTCTCAAACCGAGGAATTAACAAATCCAAGGTTTGGTGGTAAATTATCATCCTTTCCTCTTTGACTTTCCAGTCTCCTTTTGCTTGAGACACAACAAGGTTTGAGTCCCCAATGACGTCCAACCGTCTTGCCCCTAGTTCTAGGGCTGCTTCTAGGCCGGCAATACATGCCTCATATTCTGCTTCATTGTTCGAGACTTTGAACCGGAGCTTGAATGCTAAAGGGATACGGGAATCGTCAGGCGCTATCAGCAACACTCCTATCCCATACCCATATTGGTTCGACGCTCCATCAAAGTACATCGTCCAAGTTTCATCTTCGATATGCAGAATGGCTTCATCTGGGAACAGGTACTCAACCGTTTCATCCCCTTCAACTGGTGGTCGGCAAGGAACTCCGCTACTGCTCTTCCTTTTACTAACTTACGTGTTACATACTTCAGATCAAATTCAGAAAGCAATAGCAGCCAGTGAGCTAGCCTACCCGTAAGTGTCGGCTTCTCGAAAAGATATTTGATGGGATCCAAGCGTGAAACCAACATTACAGAGTGAGCTAACAGGTAGTGCCGCAGCTTCCTGGTAGCCCATACCAAGGCCAAGCAAGCCTTCTCCAACGGGATGTAGCGGGTCTCGTAATCCAGCATCTTCTTGCTTAGATAGTAGATGGCCCTTTCCACCTTGTCCTCTGACTCTTGTGCGAGCATGCAGGCCATGGTAGTCTCGGTTACTGAAAGGTACAATATCAACGGTCTCCCCGGCTCTGATGCTGACAACACGGGCGGGTTCTGTAAATATTCTTTGATCTACTCAAAAGCTGCTTGACATCGGCCGTCCTATTGGAATTTCTTTCCTTTCTTCAGGAGACCAAAGAGTGGTTCACAAGTCAAGGTTAATTTTGAGATAAACCGTCTTATGAGTTGCACTTTACCTAGAAAGCCTCGCACCTCCTTTTCAGTCCTTGGTGGTGGCATTTCTAAGATGGCCTTGTGTAGACACCCCATTTTTGACCGACCTTAAGACTTAGACGTCACCAGTTGAGCGCTCGATGATACTGAATATTATGCTCGTTCAGAAGCCTCAGAGTCGCGGCCGTGAGCCCCGCCTCTGGACTCCCGAACCCTCTTCTGTGCCTTGCCTCGGTTTGTGAACCAGAGTCGGTTTTCTCTGTTTCTTTTCCTGAGGGGAGGGAGAGGTCCCGTAGACCATCTCTCAGTGGTCGTGGGCTACATTTGGTGGCCGTATGCCATTTTGCCCATTTCGGAGCCCGATTTCTGGTTTTTCGGGACCGTTGGCCGTGTGCCTCGGTTCGGGACCGCTTAACCATCTCCGTTTGCTCTAAATTTTGGCATACATCTTATTTTCTCCCTTTCAAGGGACACTGGGGTCTGAGAAACCCACTTCGTGGCCGAACGCCACTTTCGGTGCTTGGCAGCCCATTTTCGGGACCTTGAACTGCATGTTTTGGCCCCCGAGCATTCGTTTTGCATCGGTTTTCGTTCATTTTTGGTAGGTGCCTCTGTTTCATCACCAGGAAGGTCACTGGAGGGTGGGAGGCCAGCAATTATCTTGGCAACCAGTTATATTCCATTTTCGCCCTCCGACACCCGTTTTTCACACTTCCGAGCCAATGTTGAACACCTTGGGGCCACTTTCTTCAACCCCAAACCACATATTTGTGTTGTACACACATGGGAGGATCCTAATATCATATGGCCGGCCAGAAATTCCATTTGACCCTTTTGAACCCCTCTTAAAAATGGCTTATTATCTCTCCTGTTTTACAATTTCCAAATTCGAACCACAAGGTTGTGATGAGGGGACCTGGGAGGACGCCTTTTTGTGGTGGCCGGCCAGAAAACCAACTTGACCTTTTTGACCCCTTATGTGGTGGCCGGCCACTAACTCAACTTGACCTTTTTGACCCCTAGCCGGCCGGCTAGGGGAGGTGGCCGGCCGGCCACCTGCAAGTCCAAAAATCAGCCGGCCTTGATCCATGCAATAGGCACTTTATAGCTGTATAGCTGTATTCCCCAGATAATATCTCAATCCGGGGATATTTTTTGGGGGGAAAACTTGCCTCCTTTTCCCCCACCTTTACTCCCTTTTTTTGGTCCATATAACCAACAGGCAGCATTGGTGAGAAGGGTTAGAAAAATTGGTCTTCAAGCCTTGATACACAAATCTCCCTCCATCTCTCTTATTTCCTTGAAAAACCTCGAAGTCCTACACCACCATTTCTTCTACACCACCAACCCCCACCCTTCCATCCTCCATTCCAGAAGTTTGAAGGTGTTCTCCAAGGCCTGAGGAGCCACAAACTCAAACCAAGAGGCAACCAAAGTCGAGCCTTCAAGGGTAAGTAGTATTTTTCCTTTTTTGAGCTTATTTTGGTATCTTTTCTTAGCCATACGTGCTTATTGATTTGAGCTCTGACCAAAACTGAAAAGGTCATTTTTTTGAGCTCTTTTTCACTTTTTTTTAAGGGCTCAACCCCGTTTGAGCCCCCCATCTTGCACTTGCTTCAATATCTTCCTTGAATGCTGTTTTCTTGCATGCTTTCGCAGCCCATTATGCTTTCATTTTTGGTCATTTTACAGAACTGAAAATAGTTTTATTTTGGCCCATTCTTCATGTTTCATTAAGGGCCTTTGGCTGTTAGATGGATATTTAGTATACTTTGTGCTTTGGCCATCTTTTGGCCCATTTCTTGCATAAGAGCTTAGCCATATCTATGTTTGTTTTTGAGGTTTTTACAGTTCTGTAAAGTGGCTTATTTTGGGCCCCTCTTCAATGTTGGCGGGAAACTTATGGGTACGATTTGGGGAAGGTCACTTCGTGAGCACCCGCTCGCCTGTCAAAGATCGGCTCTACTACCATGATATTTATTTGTTGAAAGACCTTTGTGTGTCCTTATTCCGGTTATTAGCCAGATGTTACTATGTGATGCACACCAAGCAAATATAAGTATAGACTGGGTCGCCCGAATTGGAAACAAAACATTTATGCTTGTTTATTTGAAAGATGGTTTGCTACTAAGGCCCACGCAAGTAGGGTGCTTAAGGAGATGCAGATTTTGTCACCCGCAGGTGGGCTAGCAAAAGATGGTTTTGCAATCTATCTTACTTCTTAATGATAGTAGATGATCTTTAAAACAAACAGTTGATGATTTTATTCCAATCCCAACGTTAAGCCGAAGCACTTCACAGCATAACACAGGCATCAGAAAGAAAAGGCAGTTATATCACAAAAGAGCCTGAGTTAGCACTCAATTGGAGAAAAACCCAACATAATGACGCACTAATCACAGGCAGTCATGGCTCACTACGCATGCAGAAGGAAGGTGAGCGGAAATACGCATCAAAACAGTAAGGGTCTTAACGAGCGAGTATCATACCAAGCCAAAACTAGAGGAGAAGGAGGAGACTAGGTAGTATATTGAAATAATCAATGGCATGAATCCTAGATTGATAATAGAAATAGCCTTAAGGGAGGTCCATACTATGTCTGACAACTACGAGAACCAATGGAACCAACATAAATAACCAAAGAAAATCAGAGAGTTACTTGGGTTTAACACTACCAGAAATAGCTAGTAAGCGAAGATGGCATATGAAATGCTACAACCTATCATGTATTCAATTTGGAATATTGAAGAGTACAAGAGATGCAGTTGAAGGATTGTAATGGCGCCGAGAATGGCCCGAAGAGGTGGCATGCAAAACAGATGTATAGTTTTGAGAATGGCCACATACTATGCTGATCATTACGTTATGCTAATTGAAATATGCCTAATCTAAAACCACCAAAGGCGCCGTCTACATATACAGATATTATGAGGGAAAGAAAAGACGTGGGTGAGAGAATGAGCAGTCCGAGAGCGAGCGCGAGACGGACAATCGGCACACTAAGCATTGACAATTGGATTGACTACAGTGATGATAACTCTGCGCAGGGGCCCTCGCGAGAGGGTCCAAATAAATATACAGTCCCCAAATGAAGAATATTACAGTGAGGGGGCATTTCCAATATATATACAGTGCTCAATAATCTAGTCCAAAAATTCCTAGAGTGATGGAGTAATTAAATTAACCTAAGAAAACTGTAAAACTGGGCGATTGTCACCGCCAGGGACTGGAGACGCAGACATCAGCCAGCAGCATTGAGCTTTCGTGAGTGGAAAAGAAAAGACTGTATTTTGGATTCCGCTGCCTTGCGGCAGAATCCAACTGGGATACGCCAGACATAAAATTAGCGGCAACTCTACAGGCCTGGTTTGTCTGTGAGTAATGACGCACTGGTGCTCGAACTGGACACAAAAAGTTACGGTATGATAACTTTCCCTCCAGTAATAAGTGACTGGCACCCCATCAGAGAGCAAGGAAAGGGGCATGGCAATGTATTTTGCAAGACAGGGAGATATATGTGCATCTGTCCAATTTCGAGTCCTCGAGTTGAGGCCACCAATCCGCAGTTGGGGCATTGATCGAGAATACCAAAATTGACCTCTGTGTGGCAGAGGAGTCGAATGGTGCAAATACTGTAACTACTAGAGAGATGAATGCACATGTAAACACAGAACGCCAAGAAAAGTCTTCTGTTAACTGCACATCATGGATTATAATTCCGGAGTGGGTGTCGGTAGCTGGGGATGAGACAAGTTCCGGCTCAACTCGGAGTTACGAAAACGCACCTCCGTCCCGTGCCCGGGCTAACTCCCATCCCGAACACGATGCAATATGCATGATATGCATGGAATGCAACTCAGATACAGCCCTAGCATGGCAGGAGTCTCGACAAGGCGGCATATGAGAGTGAATGAGCTAATCTCGAAATGAAGATGGGTTGAACGTAGGCAGACAGGCGGCGCCGCACACGAGAATTCCGTGAGACCAGAGTAAATAGAAACACAAAGTGGCACGATCTGAAGATACAAGCAAAGACCTAGTATGCTGATCTCACTGGGCCTGTGTAGAGAGGATGATATGGCCATTGACATAAATGCGTGCACACCGGACACGCACCGAGAGACCGAGCCACGGAAAAAATGCATAAAGTGGCGGGGAATCTAAGATACAATCCGTAGTATGCACCTAGTCAGGAACTCAGTAGAAAGTCCAAAACAATGATATGAGAATTGTCCGGCTAGTACGAGTGAGCCCACGCAAAGCCGAGAAATGACAAAGATGCGATCTATAAGAATAACCAACCTAGTTGGCAGCTGATTCTGTTACCTCCTAGAAATGGAGATGCCTCCGAGAAATGACAGTGCTTGTTGCCAACACTAGCACGAAGGGACAGATACCACGGAGGAGAAATGGACATAGCCGCAATATGCAGCATGGCAATGGCGATGGGAAAGCCTGATGACAATATGCGTGCGGCGTTATGACCTCAAAAATGAGGGGATACAAGTGAGAGCACAGTCCTCAAGGCACACACTTTCACGAGAGGCGAAATCCCAGACCGTCCGATTGAATGGTTTGCGAGAAATGATGAAGCTCAGTGAATCGAAATGCGTGCTAAAACCTAGCCATCTCGGGGTCAGGTGGCACCACGCAAGGTTGGTTCTGAAAAGAAACGCAACGGCAATGCGCTGATATCACCAAACAGAGTATATTTGAGGGAAGCATTAAATGCGGCAAGCAAACTCTGACGATTGGAAATATGTATTCTATTGGAGCGCATCGCGCGTGAAGTTGGTTGCTCTTATGACCCTACATGTGTGAGGTATAATGAGCTCAAGCCGAAATACTCAGAGTTACAGATGACGATACCAAGTAGTTGCCTAAGGAGTATTCGAAGTCTTGCCATCAAAAATCCCAGATGTTTTCCATCGAAATGCGTGCAGAGTAGTTACAACAGGTCAACCGCTGAAAACCCGGGCAACGTAAAAACCGAGGCAATGGGCATACGCAATGCATTCATATGGCTAAAAATGGCATATAGAATGCAATCATGGACTTACACTAACATGAGAGAGCCTCAGCTACACTCACATAAGAGGCCGATGGATGAAAAATGAAGTGCCTCGATGCGTGCACACGGGCACGCAAACCGGAGGCAATGGGCCATACGCAAATGCATATGAAATACAAATGGGTAAAAGTATAACCGAAGATGCGAGACTAAGCTGACTCTAACAGCTAACATGAGAGAGCCTGCAGCTCAGCAATTGGAAGACTGCACACGCAAACATGGGATCAGAGAGGTGAGTACGACAGGTAATGATTTGGTACCCTCTTACTGTCGATCTGGATGAAAGACTGCAATTGCGCCTTCGCAAAATGAATCTGCGCGTGCACACGGGCACGCAACATTCCGAGATAGCTAAGTGCAGGCTAATAAATTGGCAATGCAAATAGCATGGAAAATGAATATGAGGAGTTTCAAGTAAAGTCATGCTGATGCACTGGGATTCGATGTCTACTTGACATGATGTTGTGTGAGAACCATGCCCCCGAGAGACGTAGCGCAATGACCAATGAATGAGCACGCCAAATTCGCATTTGGCTTGAAATTAATGAAACTCCGCGGAAAAAGATAGGCAGAGATCTGAGTGATGCTCTGAGACAGACATTAGCGAGCGAGCTTAGAGAACCATCATAAGGCATGCAAAATTAAAACTGGTACAGAATGGGGATGTGGAAATGAAAAGACAGGAGAACAGGCAGCATCGGAAAATAGTTAAGAAGCATACTCTGATTTCTATACAGTATCATAGTAATGGCAAATCATGTCAAAGCATCTAAAGGATAGGGCAAAACACATAAGTATTGAACAGCAAAGAAAATGGACTCGGTACTAAGAGTGAGGTTTGAAGGCCAAATCGGTGTAAACAACAGCTAGCTCAGGGCAGCGGCTAAAACAGGTTAGGGCGCTCTGTACATTACCATTGGGAGAAGGGAGGAGCCAAAAATATATGTCGGACACATTTTAACACAGAGACATGTAAAAGAGCTGCTCCAAAACAAATATAGATATGGCAAGCTCTTATGGCAAGAAAATGGGCCAGGAAAAGATGGCAAGAAGCACAAAGTATACTAAATACCTACAGGATGAGTCAGACCATCTAACAGCACAATAGGCCCTTAATGAAAACATGAAAGAGTATGGAGGGCAAAATAAAAGCGATCTTTCAGCCACTGTTTATGCAATGGTGAGAGAGACTGAGCACGGGAAAATGAAACCAGGTAAATGCGGTCTGAAGCCCGAAAAGCATGCAAGGAAAACGAACATTCAAGGAAGATATTGAAACGCAGACCGCACAGATGGGAGGGGCGTTAAAACGGGGTTGAGGCCTTAGAACAAAAGTGAAAAAGAGGCCTGCGATCAGGCCACAGATGGACCACTTTCAAAGTTTGGTCAGAGCTCAATCAATAAGCACGTATGGCTAGAGTCCATAAGCTCAAAAAAAAGGAAGAAATACTACTTACCACTGAAGGCTCGACTTTGGTTGCCTCTTGGTTTGAGTTTGTGGCTCCTCAGGCCTGGGGACCCCTTCAAAACTTCTGGAAATGGAGGATGGAATGGGTGGGGGGTGGTGTAGAAGAAATGGGTGTGGTAGGACCTTCGAGGTTATGTTCGGATATAAAGAGATGGAGAGAGGAGATTTGTGTATCGGGCCTGAAGGACCCATCGTTTTCTAACGGCGCCATTCTCAGCCAATAGGCTGGCGTTGCAGATTGGGTTATAGGTAGGGACGCGAAACAAGACAACGCGGGAGTAAGGACGGGAGCCGAGTAGGCCGAAAGACCGCCGAGGGGGCGCAAATAGCCTGGGGTTGACGTGTGCCCCACGAGAAAAAAATATGCCCCCGCAGGGATTCCGAGAGGCTTGTTTTTGTGGGCCTGGGGAAAATGACAGCCTATAACAGCTAATAGGTGTAAGGCCGGTCATGCCAGTGTGACTCAAGGCCGGGGGCGGGTGTGGAGTTTGTCACATTGGAGATGTGTCGCACGTGGTGGGCCGGGCGCCGGCTGAAGAGTGGTGGCGGGAGCCCTGGTGACCTGGCCGAGCGCGCGCTCAGAATCGGCTCTAGGCGCGGGCGTTGTGGGCGCGTGACGCGGTGGTTGCTGCGTTCTGAAGAAAGCGGGGGGTCTAAGAGGTAAGCGTCAAGTTTGATGGTGAGGGCCGGCCACCACATAAAGAATCGTCTGTACAAGAATCACTCTTCATCCGAGGAAGCGATTATCTGCATATTAATGCCGATTGGGGTGTTAAAATTGGTAGACTGGACTCTGAAACAACCACATCGAAATATAGTAGTGGAGAGAGAATAGGTACCACACTCTTAAGAGGGGGGTCAAAAGGGGTCAACTATGTGTATCTTATCTGGCGGGATGACACGATATTAGATTGTGAATATTAAGGAGAGGTAAGACGCTCAGAAGCTATACGAGCCATGTGTAGTAACAACAAAGAGTCAGAAGGAGGATGACTTGCGCCTGAAATTGGAGTGTTGTTAAGAAAGTTTGTGTCCTTTTTATCCTATAGTGTTTGTTTCTATATCAATTTTTTTTGTGTTCCTTTTTTTTTTTTTTGTATTAGCGGAAGTGTTATATGGTAATAACGGTTGTGAATGTAATTTCGGACAAGACGAGATATAAAAAAGGAGTTGTGATATCATATGCTCTTATTAACTGGTGATAGACAAACAAAGGGGTACCCACATTGTCTGGGCAATTCACCCACCTCACCCATTACCAGTGACCTAATCCCGAAAAGCTCACAAAATGAATAGAACAGAAGAGGCAAAAACTAGCCAAGATAAGGACAACGAATAAACCGATAGACATAAATAAACGAAAATGCTACGAGGCTAAAAAGCCTGACGCATCACATACATGGTCCAAGGTCTTACAACATAGGTCCCAGAGAGACAAATATAGGAGTTAAATAGATCTGCACTAAAGGCATCACGAGGGAATTATTTCAAGCGAGTCACGGTATGTTGCTCTTGGCAGCTACGCAACTCTCGGCAGATACTAGAGCTACGAGCATCTCATCATAGTAAGTGGCTCGTTGCTAAAGGGAGAAACCTATAAGACCTTGCTATTATCTCTCACAGAAGTTAGTACGAGCATATTATGCTCTGGGAGCATGGGTAAGCCGGTTCCCGAACCGAGGCACACGGACAAAATTCCACGGTCCCTCACAGAAAAAGTAAATTCTCCATGATAAATTAAACGAGTCGACCGACCACTCCGAAATCTGGCTATAACCAATTAGGAAGTCAAACCTCCTAATTTGCAGTGAATTTTATCTCGCGCTACATTACACAATTATTGGATGTCGAACCACGACCACTGGATAGAGAGTTTTTCTCGCTTCATTTCAGAGACCGTAACATCGCCATTCTCCTCAAGTGAAAATGGGACAAACATGATGAGAACACGACACTCATGAGTTCAACAAACCCACTTTGCCATGTACAGAGGACATGAGGGCGAGCGATCCTTTCCATTTATTATTAATTATTATTAGTTTAAGTTTTTTTCATTTTAATAGAGACTAGCTTGAGTGAGTATTCGGTGGAGTACCCTACTGCAGATGCCTTGAGGCTCACGGCGCGACTCTGAGCTTCTGACGAGCATAATATTCAGTATAAACCGAAGCGCGGTCAACTGGTTGCGTCTAAGTCTTAGGTCAGTAAAAAATGCGTGTCTACACAAGGGCCATCTTAGGAAATGCACCACCAAAGGCTGAAAAGAGGTCGGCTTTCTGGTAAAGGTGCAACTCATAAGACCGGTTTATCTCAAATTACCTTGATTGTGACCACTCTTTGCGTCCTCCTGAGAAAGGAAAAGAAATTCCAATAGGACGGCCGATTCAAGCAAGTCTTTTGATGCAGGGATCAAAGAATATTTACGAACCCGCCGCCCCGTTGTCACCACGAGAGCCGGGAAGCGCCTTAGATATTGTACCTTTAGTAACCGATGACTACCATGGCCTGCCATGCTCGCGCACAAGAGTTCAGAGGACCAAGGTGGAAAGGCCCATCTACTCATCTACAGCAAGAAGAATGCTGGATTACGAGACCCGCATACATCTCGTGGAGAAGGTTGGTACACCTCATGCGCCGCTTTGGTACCAAGGCTAACCAGGAAGCTCGGCACTAACCCTTCTAGCTCACTCTGTAATGTTGTGTTCACGCCTTGCGATCCCATCCAAATTTTTCTCGAAAGCGACACTTACGGGTAGCTAGCTTCACTGGCTGGCTTGCTTTCTGAAATTTGATCTGAAGATTATGTAACACGCAAAGTCCAGTAAAAGCTGAAAGAAGCACGACTAGTTACCGGATTCCCTTGCCGACCACCAGTTTGAAGGGGATGAAGCCGGTTGACTCTACCTGTTCCCCAGATGAAGCCCCCAGTTCTGCATATCGAAGATGAACTTGACATGGTTACTTTGATGGTGCACGATGCGAAACCAATATGGGTATGGATAGGAGCTTGTTGTCTGAATAGGCACGGGCCTGACAGGAGTTCCGCTCGCGTTCAGCGTGCCCTTCCTGTATCCGCATTCAGAAGCTGCCGGTTCAAAGTCGTCGAACAAATGAAGCAAATATGAGGCGTATATTGTCGGCCTTTAGAAGCAGCTCTAGAACTAAGGGGCAAGGCGAGCTTGGCACGCCCTAATTTGGGACTCTGAACCTTGTTGCTGTCTCAAGCAAAAGAGAGATTGAAAGTCAAAGGAAACGGAAACGATGATAATTTACCCAACCAAAACCTTCGTTTGTTAATTCCTCGATTTTGAGAAGCTAAAATTTCACCCACCTAGAAGAGAAAACCAGCAGGTTCCAGATTCCACTGGCAATCTTATCTTCCATGGATTGACATCCCGTCCGGAGTCCCGATGCGTCCAGTCATTATGACTAGAAGTTTGCGCCGCGTACGAGTCAATTCCGCCAATAGATGAGGCTCAGACGAACAACCCCTGGTAATTACGACATTTGGAACTTCTGGAAAAGGAAGGCGTAATCCACTAGGGGGCAAAATGCCAAGGAATAAAAGGGCAATCAGAAGAAATGGCTGTTCAGTTTCATGGGGGAGAGTGCGGTGCACCTGATGGAGTGATGTTTGGCCAGAAGATCCTCAAGACAGGGCTATACTAAGTCTACAATGGAGAGGATTGTAATCGTTTTGTTCGGCGATGCGCACAAATGCCAGATCCAGCAAAACCGGCATGAACATCCCGCAATCAAAACTGTATAACAAATGACTTCGCCATGGCCATTTTCGGTTTGGGGAATTGAATGTTGATCGGGCTGTTACTTTTCCGAAGGGATCGAATGGGCACGAGTTTATTTTGGTCTGCGATAGAATTAACTTTACAAAGGGGTCGA
>NW_021026407.1:1076385-1129358 GCF_004153795.1 Camellia sinensis | reverse complement strand
AACCTAGTATGCATCTATGCTGTGAAAATGGATGCCCTCAAAATGCGTTGCACACGACACACAACCGAGAAAATGCCAATAAATGCGATCTAAGATACACCTAGTATGCACTATGCTGTAAAAAATGAGATGCCCGAAAATGCGATGCATACCTGGGCACGCAAACGAGAAAAATGACAGAATGCGATCTAAATACAACCTAGTAGCACTTTATGCCTGTAAAAAACTGAGAAGCCCGAAAATGCTGCACACGAGCCACCACAAACGAGAAATGACCATACGCAATCAATATGGCCATGAAAAATATATATGGCTTATACCAACGATGAGAGAGCTCAGCCACACACTTCACATAGATGCCGCATGGATGAAATGAAGTGCCTCGAAATGCGTGCACACGCACGCTAACCAAGGCAATGGCATACGCCATGCAAATGACATGAAAATATGATATGGGCTGTATACCACATGACGAGATACCAATAGCACTAAGGACGTATCGAGCTTGCAAAATAAGTCAGAGTTTCCATCGAAATGCGTGCACGGTACAACGGTCAACCGCTAAAACCCGGCGTAAAACCAGGCAATGGCATACGCAATGCATCATATGGCTAAAAATGGCATATAGAATGCAATCATGGACTTACAACTAACATAGAGAGAGCCTCAGCTACACTCACATAAGAGGCCGAGGATGAAAATGAAGTGCCTCGAAATGCGTGCACACGGGCACGCAAACCGAATGGAGGCAATGGCATACGCAAATGCAATATGGCAATACAAATGGGCATAAGTATAACGAATGCAGAACTGTGACTTACACTAACAGAGAGAGCCTCAGCTATCACTCACCCATAAAAGAGGCCGAATGATGAAATGAAGATGCTCGAAACGCGGTGCACCACGCGCACGCAAAATCGAGGCAATGCATATGCAATGCCTAAATAGCATGAAATGATTGCCAAACAATGCTCTGAGGAATTTCAGCACTGAAAGTTGTGGGGGCGAAAACAGCCCCGAAAACCGCAGGCGAAATGATACCCAAGCATGGATTTTCTCCCGAAAATGCAAATTAAGTATGTGAAAATGGCTTACAAGCTGATACAAAGCAATGCATTAATGGTACTGGAATCGAAAAAGACAGAAAAAAGGCAGCCCTCAAAATAAGCAATTTTTTTCAGCTTCATAGTCAATGCGCCATCCAGCAAAACACAAAATAGGCAAAACTAGTATTGCCAAAAATGCCCTACAATATGAGTTATAAGCAACTCACAGCTGCTGGCTCCCAAACAGGTTAGGGCCCTTCAACAAGTTCCTGAGCCGAGGCAACTTTGGTGATGACGGACACGTGGCCTTTGGCACCGAGTCAGGGTTTCCTAAATTTCCCATTAAAAAACATTTAGGTGGCGACTCTGTATCTGGCAAAGCAGTCCATGTTTGGCACTTCTTTCAAAATCTGTTTTCTCAAAACGATTTGCCGGATTTGGACTCTTTGGTTCAGACTTAGAACCGTGACAAATTTGAGAGTCCTGAGCTGTAGTGACCCCAAAATGAAAAGAACGGGAGCTCGTTCCTCCCGGGGCGTTCGGGGACGTCTACACCTTGATTTGGGAAGGGTCGACTTCGATGCCCCTTTGTGTAATCAGAAACCCTAACATTTTCCCCGCTGTAACACCGAATGTACACTTCTGAGGATTTAACCGCAACCGAAACTCTCTGATCCTTTGAAAAACCTTTTGTAAGGCGGTGCAGTGGCCCTCTCTTTCTTTGGACTTGACAATCATGTCATCCACGTACACCTCAACCTCCTTGTGGATCATATCATGCAGTATCGTGGTCGCAGCCCGTTGATATGTGGCCCCAGCGTTCTTCAATCCAAATGGCATCACTCTGTAACAATATGTCCCCCACAGGGTGGTGAAAGCAGTCTTCTCCCGGTTTTCGGGTGCCATCACTATCTGGTTGTATCCTGAGAAGCCATTCATGAATGAAAGCAAAGCATGCCCCGCTGTAAAATCTACCAACTCATCAATATGCGGCAGGGGGAAGTCGTCCTTCGGACTAGCTTTATTCAAATCCCTGAAATCCACACATACTCGGATCTTGCCATCCTTCTTCGGCACTGGAACAATGTTGGCCAACCAAGTCGGGTGTTCGGATACCAGCAGGAAGCCTGCCTCGATTTGCTTGGTGACCTCTTCCTTGATCTTAATGGCCCAATCTGGATGGATCCTTCTGAGTTTCTGCTTGACAGGTCGGGCCTTGGGATCAAGAGGGATCCGGTGCTGTACAATCTTAGGATCGATTCCAGGCATGTCTTCATAGGACCACGCGAAAACATCTTTGAAATCTTTTAATAAAGCGACTAAGCGCTCGCGCTCCTTCAAAGACAACGTGGACCCGATCTAGACCAGTCGTGTGTCCTTTTCAGTACCAACATTAATTGTGGTGATTTCATCGACCAACGGTTTAACAAACCTCTCCTGCTCATGATCAAGCAAATAATGCAAAATCAGAGCAATTTCTTCCTCGTTGTTTTCATCAAAATTTTGAAAATCCTGATTAATGCAATAAATTGAAGGCATAAAAAAGTACTCGGAAACCACAGCCGTACTATTCTAATTAATAACATCCAGTCCACCTGATTCCTCTGTTACAATAGACTCAAAGGAAAATGAAAAAGACGACTTGGACAGGACAGTGCCATCCGGGTTGTCACCCCCAAGAATACCGGACTCCGACTTAGACGAGCTGGAGCCTGATTCCGACTCCACAGACTCAATGGAATCAGATTCCGGCTCACTACCTGACTCGATGCTGCTCGATAAAAAGCCCTCCTCGTATTGCCAGACGAGAGAGGGTGTGATGGATGCATCCAGAATGTTTGAAGATGGGCTCACAGCAGCTTCATTTCTGATCATGGAGACTGAGAAGTTATCCCCCAAGCACTTCTATACGATCTGAGGACATGAGAGTAGACAAGCCAGCGTTCCCCGCATTTCAATCCTTGTGCTCTCGAAATCCTCCTCCTTGCACTGCTTAGCCTCGGCTGGTGGGTCTATCTGCTCTTCGACAACGTCATCCCCAGATAATTGCAAGTCAAAGAAAATCTCAAATCCCGGCAAGCGCCGTCTCTCTGCATTTAACCGTAGCTCTGGGAAACCGCAAAACGGGAAGTCTTCTCCCACCTGGACAAAGTGTCTGTTTAGGGTGACCTAGATAGGTCAGTGCATTAACTCATAATGCTTCCTAGCCTGCTTGGCTCTGGCTCTTCCGGCCATCTCTTTTCCTTTCCTGGCCCAATCCTCTTTGGTAGGCAGATAACCTAGGCCAAAGGTGTATGGGTTATGCAGCACTTCGGCCAATGTCACAACCCCTTTCCGGCCACTTCACCCTAATCCCATCTTGGGGATGTGCTGGAGCTTGTTCATAAGGTAGATAGATTGTGCACTGATGTATAACCGCTCATCAACAGCTAGAATGTTCTGTACAACCCGGGCCTCAGCTAGGGTGAACCCGGACAAAAACACATCCTCCGTGCCATGCTCAATCTCCAGAACTGGTATAGAATCCTCTGGCGGTGGATGGATAGAAGAATTCCCAAAAATGATGGCCACCCCCTTTCTGTGGGGGTATTTCAACATTTGGTGGAGGGTAGAAGAGACCGCCTTAACCAGGTGCAGCCATGGCCGCCCCAGGAGTAGATTGAAGGTTGCCGGGACATCCAAGACATGAAAGTCAACATCTTGTTGCCCTGGACCAACTTGAGTCCGAATTTATACAGTCCCCATCACCTTTCTACTGGTATTATCATATGCACGTATCACCTGGGCAGTAGGCACAAAATCCGCAGGCTTCAACCCGATAACATATGCCATCCTCGACGGGCACACGTTGATAGCAGATCCTGTGCCAACAAGGACCACCGGCATCCATTTCTCTCTACACTCGACAGAGATATAGAGTGGCTTGTTGTGATCTGAGCCCTCAGGCGGCAGTTCCTTGTCAGTGAAGGTCAACGTCGGGGAAGCTCCTCCCAGAAAAACCAGCCCTACTAACTGTTCGGGTGTTGTGTCAATTGAAAGTTTTGCCTTTTCCATTGCAGAAAGGACAGTTTGTCTATGAACTCTTGAGGGCATGAGCAGTCCCCAGATGGAGATGTCTGCTTGGATTTTCTTAAGTTATTTCAGTACAGCCTCCTCCTCGAGCAGTTTTTCCTTCTGCCTCTCCACTTCTTTGTCCTTTCCGGACGTCTCTGGTTGATCCAAATGTGGGGGCTTGAAATACCGCCCACTTCGGGTCATGTGATCCACCTCTTGAATATACCAAGTATCATCCGGTTGGTTCTACCCCCAATCTTCATCAGTGTGGGCAAGACGTAAGTCGTCGTCTTCCTACCACATCCCGTCGGCCACCGACAGATAGTTATATGGTTTCGTTACAATTGTTTCTGTGCGCACAGCACATTCTGTCCCCGCATGGGCTTTGGACTTTCTAGCCCTCTCTAGATCTTCGATCTTTTCCTGCTCAAACTATTTCAGTGCAGCCTGTTGCTCAGCATCTTCTGTACTCAAACTGTTCTAATCTCGAGCAAAATTCTTAACACCGGTGCTCTTCAGCTGTTTATTCTAATTCCCGGCCATTTCGGCCACTGTTGATGTCCTCGTCTCTAACAGACCCTGTTCTGGCTGAGACTGCTCAACAACATCCGGCTCATCACTAAGCCACCCAGTAACCTCTGCTGACCCTTCCATGTCGAACCAGTTGACAGTCACGTCCCCTGAATCCTATTCTTCAAAGAATTGCAGATTCGCAATGTCCTCCTCCAGTTCTGCTAGGTCATCTAGCTCCTGATTAGGTCCATCCTCTTGAACTACACAGATCTCTGCTCCCACTGGCAGCTCCACTCTCCGTCTAAGCTGATCCGTTGGTGTGATATAACCGCTCAGGTTATACACAAAACTCGTGGACCCCTCAGGCTCTGACTGATCATTCCCGTCTACCTCAACAATCGACCCAATTCTATCTTCGAAAGTCACCACCACCGGTTCAAGTTGGGTTTGGGAGATGTCTAACATGCACAAGTCAGTGCTGTCAGGAATGAGCACCTCTGGCTTGGGTAGGTGGAAAGGGGTAATACATATGCTAGGGTCGTATGACACAACCCCGGTTTGGATGAAGTTGATGCGTTTGAGAGGTGGAGCTTGGCTATGAGGTGGGAGTGGGTTGGTTGTGACATTCGACTTCTCCGGAGGTACGATCACCCTGTTGTCAATGAGATCCTGAACCTCATGGCGCAATTGAAAGCAGTGGTCGGTTTCGTGACCATGCTGTTGGTGATAGGCGCAGTACTTCAATGGGTTATGGGAGGGAGGAAGCTTTTCTGTTAAGGGCCGCGGCTCTTGGGGTTTCAAGTGCCCTTTTTTGATCAAAACCCCCAAAACCTTGGATAAAGGCATGTACAGTGGGGTGAAGGTTCTTTGGCCTCTGGGTGCATATTTGGCTGTCTGCGAGCTACTTCCGAACATACCAGTAAAGGGTGTAGCTGCAAGGGTTTTGAGAGGGGTGGTTGTGACCATTCCTACATCTGAAGATCTAGCAGCTGCAGCACTGTTTGTGCCTGCATTTGTACTGAGGCCACCAGCATGCCATGCCACGGCCAAAGAAGTTGTTTGAAATAAGTTTAACCAAACAGTCCAAAATAACTTTTTAAAAACCAGAAGCCATAAGTTGGCTAAAAAAAACCCTACCAAACACCCCATTGAAAAATTACATGGCATTTCTATTTGTCAACAGAATCTATTATATGTAAGGAAAATGCGTTGGACCCAGTGGGGTGCTGGGTCCTTGCTGATTGGTTAAAAAATAATTTTTCTTTTTTTTAAATTTAGTTACTGACAGTTTGCCATGTGACACTGGGGTTGCTGTTGCTGGAGTGCCTAGTCACGGGAGGTCCCCAGCAGAAAAAGAAATCAATTTTCAATGTAAACCCACCCAAAAATCACATGGCATTTCTAATTATATGTAAACACACCCAAAAAAAAAGAAATCAATTTTCAATAGTAATTTCAAGGAGTTACCCAGGTATGAGAGAGAACACAGTTAATTTTCTACGGTTTTGGTTGGTAGCTCGAAATTTAATGGCCCTAATGGCCCTAAATTTTCATATAAGGCAAAAAAAAAAAAACAAGGCAGAAAAAAAAAAGAAAAAAAAAAAAGACTTATCCCAAAAAGGAAATTAGGGCCATTAGGGCCACTGTTTTTAGGGCCACAATTCATTTTCCTATGTCTATGCATAATAGGAAGTGCCTCATCTTTTGGCGGGATTTATATTAAAGCCTTTATTTGAGGTGTGTATTGTCTTTTTAATTTTTTTATTATTTTAATTTGAGATTAAAAAATTTTATTTGGGATGAATTTTTTCATTTTTTTTAATTTTTGTGAAAGAAAAAAATGAAATAGTTATGATTTAGATATGATATTTTATCTTATTAACTTTTTAATTTATTTTATCTTTTTATAACTATTTTAACACAATAAGGGGATGCCAAACATAGCTAAAGATCTTGATTTGAATTATTTAATTTATAAGGTCTATCAAATAGTTTGTTAATGTAAAAAAATCAAGTTGTTTAGATATGTTATACGGTTCAATTATATGTGTTAAAAAATTGATGAATTATTTTTGAAAATCACATTTGTGTTAAATATATATAGGTTATGTTTGTCATAGGCAGCTTTGACTATTTTAGTGAAAAAAAAAAAAAGACAAAGTGGGTGTTTGGGAAGTTACTGTTTGAGTAGGCTATTTTAATTTTTGAATATTTTAAGAGGCTAAAATTTTTGTGATTGGGAAGATAGTTAATTTTTTTTATAGCTGGATATGATGTTTGTAAGATAAAAAGTGAAATGATTATAGATTTGATGTGACATTTTATTTTATTGACTATTTTAACATATTTTGTCTTTTAGTGCTATTTTAGCCAAAAAAGCCAAAAAATTGCTTCCCAAACACCTCCAAAATAGGTTAAAAAGTCAATAAGACAAAATGTCAGATTCAAACCATAATTATTTTATTCTCTCTCACAAAAGTCAAAAAAACTAAAAAAATCCATCCAAAATGAGACTTTTATCCTCAAGTTAAAATAGTCAAAAAAACCATAAAACTAAAAAATCAATCCACATCCCAAACTAATTTATAATATTAAAAATAAATATAATAAAATTGTATGATTCGTAATATATAATATTAACTTATTTTTACATAAATAATCTTATTAATGTGTCTAATTGTGTGTGTTAATTGCCGACTACACTGACAAACAGGTACTCACCTGGAAAACACCGGCAAAATAGATTAAGCCCAAATGACCTGTCGCAGAAAGATAAGATTTTGGTGATAGTTCGTCCACCCGAGGGTACTCCAATGATCAAGTCAGTTATCTCTCAAAGATAGCAAAAGTGCTTAACTTACTATTCAGAATACAAAAAACGTACCTTAGACCCACGAGGGTGTCTCTCTTTTATAGCCAATACTGACCTAATCCCAATAGAAGCCTAGCTTCAATGAACTCTGACTCAATGCTAATCTTGGACTTCCAATTAGATTGGGATAAGCTCTCTAAGAGTCTTATCTTTATCCAAACTGAAGTCCTCTCTCATTCTAAGACTGTTGTCCCTTATTCGCTTATCCCGAATTTCGGTATCTTCGCAGATAACCTCGGCTTAGCCGAGATTATCTCGGTGTCATGACCAAACCACGTGGCACCTCGGTTGGCACTTCGGTGCCACATCGGTCACGTGTTGTCATTCAAAAATTATGTCCCCACAACTGCCCCCTAGGTTCTATTATCTCGGCATCCTGAGGTGATGGAACCTATATTGTTTCTCCCATTTAGAACATCGGCTAAGCTTGCTTTGTTCTTCATTACTGAGGTCATTATTCTTCGGCTTAATACGACCAAGACTTGGTCTGTTTTCATCAATGCTTCAGAACTAAGAACCAAGTTTGTTCAAATTTCTCAGCCGAGATCGTCCTCCTAGCCAAGGTCCTGCTCCATTAAATCAAGAACTCCAAGAGTTTCAACACGCGTATTAGCTGTTACGCACAGTATTTCAACCGTTTTTACCATGCGTCTTTCCCCTACTGAGTCGTGCCTAACACGTGCCATTAAGTCGCATCGCATTTGCGTGCGCCATCTGACAAGCACGTCGTCCTAGGTACAGTAATTGCCATTTTGCCGCCATTCTGCGTGGTTGATCAAAATCATTTCTCTCTCGCATCGTCTTTTCACTTTTGCATCTTCGTTTTCGTTAAAACTTTCTCTCTCTAACTTTCTCTCCCAAATCTTCCATTGCTGCTTTTGCGAAGCTTTCTGCAACTACTTTCACTCTCCCCCTCAGGCAAGGCTCCTATTGCGCTTCTTTGTTCACTGCCACCATCTAACACCGACGTATCTTATATTGGCGGCATTTTCTGTGATAAGTCACTGTTCCTCCTATTTCAATTTCTTGTTTCGCTTAAAACTGCTATGCTTGTACACTGCCATGGTGTTTTTATTCATGCTCTTAGTTTGTTACTTGTGTGTTGATTTCTATCATTTATCATCTATTTCACAATTCTACTCTTCGCACAACCTGTTGCTGGTATACACACACACACATACTGTTCATATACTTGACATTCTTGCTTGGTGTTCTTGATAGCTCAACACTGTTCTTGACTTGTGCACATTTATATTTTATGCAATGTCCTTGAACCCCTTTTTCTTGAGTCTGAATCTCTATTTTTTTTCTGTTTTCTTGTTGTGTTCTCCAGATTCTTACCCTAAATTCTTGTTTCCATAGCCTTAGGTTTGGAACTTGTTCTAGAACTTACAAACTTTAGGAAATATTAAAACAAATTCCCTTTAGATCCTCAAAAACCCTTAGCCCAGCATTCGTTTAGGTTTAGTCGAGGTCCTTTAAACCCTGTCAAAACTATTTCCTTTTGTAATCCAACACTTTTCCCCTTAAGCCGATGTCATGGGTATGTGGAAGTGAAAGGTAGACACCCCAATTAAGTTAGAATATTTCAGGCAGGAGTTTGCCATCCCTGCCGACGTTCATCTTAGGTTGGCTGGGGAGGAGGACTCCATCATGCCTAAGGACGACTCTATGCCTTTTCCAGTCGTAGCCTTCGTAGAGTGTGAACTTACGCTCCTTCTCAATATTCTTTTCCGAGAAGTCCTTCACTATTATAAACTCAACCCAATGCAATTAGCTATTAATTCTTATAGAGTCATCAACGGTATTATCACCTTAGCTAGCCGAGAAAATGCTAGGGTAACTCTAGCCAACATCCAGTACTGCTACACCATGTGTGGCCTTAAATCAGAAAAAGGCTACATTTACTACTTTAAGCTGAGGTCCACGGAATACGAACTCATCACCGACCTCCTTGATTCCAACAAAGGCGTCGAGGACGATTATTTCATCGTCTCGGGAAACTGGGAGTTCCTTCCAGATGACGACCTTCACCTCTACCCTTTAAGTTGTACGTTATTCAGAGAGGGAGATGGTAAGAGCCAAGTGTTTATTTTTACTTGCTTCTCAAGTCTTTAATACTTTGTTCCTTTTAAATGTTCTGATGTTTGTATGTTTTATTTTGCAGTTCTTCCCCAGCCTCCAAAGGACTTCCGAAAAAACTTATATCCTAGCAAGGATTTTAAGAAGGTACTCAACTTGCCTATCAATCAATGCAAGGGTCCCCTGCTCCTGAACTATATCCCGACTTACAAATCCGTCTTGCCCGACGTCCTGAGAAGAGCAAGTATCCTCCTTCCGCAACAACTCCTCCTACAACTTTATCACCTCGGCCAGATCAGGGATCAACCTCTGATCCAGCAGAACAACTATCAACCTCGGCTCCACAACTAATCTCTCATTCTCAACGCAAACGCCAATGTCGAACTGTAGCCGCCGTCGAGATGGGTCGTAAGAAGGCTGTTGCAGACGACCTTCTAGCCGGCATCCCTAACACTGTCTCTGTACAACCTTCACCATCCCAGTCTCAGCTAAAGCCAAAGCTGAAAAGACTGAAGAAAGCCCAACCTAAGGCAACGGTAACTCAGATCGACTCTGAGGACACCTTGCCGATCTCCAAAATTGTTGTGGCGAAAAAAAGTGCCTCCGCCACCTAAAAGAGGCCCGCCAAGGCTGCTCATTCTGAATCAACTCGGTCAAAGAAGCCGAGGTCAGAGTCTGCGACAACCTCGGGGTCCTTGAAGTCCGATGCCCTCTAGGCCCCTCCAATTGTCATCGAGGACAAGCCAGTCAGAGTCGGCGACAGTGCGATTGACATCGAAGTCGTTGCCCTCTCTACTGCCTTGCTCCTTCCAAAAGACCTCGAACACAACACCGAGGTCAGCGAATACGAAAATTTCGTTCTACAGGTGCAACACTTCGTACAAGTAAGCCCCTAACACTTAGTACTTTTCGTTCTTTATTTTTCCATACTTGGAGTTTTTTACTAACTTTTGTTCTGTCCACTTCTTCTAGGCGATCCAGCACGCCCACTCCTTCGCGATTCAGGCCTTTGAAATGAAGAAGGAGTTGAACTGCAAGACAAAGGAGGCTGCTGGTTTGCTCAAGACCATAAATAAGGCCGAGGCCAAGATGAAGACTTTAACAGATCAGGCCAAGGCAGCAAAACAGGCCTAAGATGAGGCCAAAAAAAAGGCGGGAGCTGTTACGACCATCATTAAGGTCCTCGAAGCTGAGAAGAAAGAGGCCGAAGCGAAGACTACCGAAGCCCAGACCGAGCTCATTGTTGCCTTGGCCACGAAGGACGTCGAGATCAAGGTGGCGGATGAGAAACCATACGAAGAGGGGGCAGCCGACGTCTGTGAGGACTACAAGAACCAAGTAAAACAGGCATGCAACAAGGGTTTCACCATTGGTTGGATGGCTGCTTTAAAAGAGTTGGTTGTCCCTGAGGACTCACCTCTCCGAGAAAATAGCCACATCATCCTGCCATTTCCCCCAACTCCAAGCCAATCCGAAGACGAGGCTGAGTCTGAAGTGGAAGCTGAGGCCGATAAGTTTGAGAAGGCTGTGGATACTAGGGCCAAGTCCCCAAGTCGGAATGAGCAAGTCTTGGACTTGACTCAGGAAGAGGAGACGAGGTCTCAAAAAATGTCTCCCCAAAGAAAACAACATCTGAGGTGCCAATCGTTGAGAAAAGACTCGATTAAACTCTACAAGAGATCGATGCTGAGCTCGAGGCTGAGAAGGTTGCCGAGAAGGTTGCTGAGAAGTCTTCCTAGCTGTCTTCTGGGGCTGAGACACAGTCCATCGCCGATGCCGAGTAGTCTTGACTATAAACATTTTCCTTTGTACTATAGTAATTTTCTAAACAATGTTTTAAGTTTTTCATAGTTGGCCAACGTGCCTCTTTTGTAATCAGAATGAGTAGTCTTTTTGTAGGCCGAAGTGCCCTTATTCCCTTTTGAATGCAAGCCTTCTTTTTTGACCAAGTGTTTGAATACTTGTCTTTTCTTTACTGTCTTGTATGATTCCAAACTTTGAACATTCTGCATGTCTTCAAAGTACACCTTAACTGTGTAATTTCCTCGGGGTAAAATACTTCAGGTTTGACTGTTTATCTCGGCCATGGCTTAATACTTGAAAACATTTGTAAAAATATTTTCATAAATGTTTATCAAGAGTTCTGTCTTCTACTATTTTCCAGGTCTTGGTAACATGGTAATCTCGGCAAGTACGTAGTTACTTTTTTCAACATAATCTTAGCTTAACTTTAACTTGTAAATTTTTCTTAAAATTTCAACAAGTGTTAAACCATCATTCCTTTAACATAACATCGGCTTAACTTCAACTTGTAAATTTTTCTTAAAATTCTAACAAGTGTTAACTATCCTTAGCTTGTAGATTCCAACTCCCAAGCGTCATTCTCTAGCCCTCCGCCTCTTAATGTGAACTTAAGTTCCGCTTGGGTTCTCATTAAGCATATGGTTTTGACCTCGTCGCCGAGGTCAGATTCAAACACAGACTGGCCAAGGTTACCAACCTTGGTCTCTTTATTAATCTAACAGGCATGTAATTAGTTTCAATCTGACTCTGCCGATTTGGTAAGTCTAGGTTAAGTCAATTTAGTTCAACTCTATTATATGCGAGTATAATTCAACTCTGCCATATAATAAGTCTAAGCTATTCGTCATGTTTCAATCAGAAACATCGCCAAGTGACTAGTCAGTCATACTACACAAGTTAAAAAATCAAGCTAAGACTTTATTATTACTTCGGCTAATAACAAGAAACTTTAAAAAATAAAAAATCTAATGATAGGAAGACTTCAAGTTGCAAGTATTCCAAGGTATGGGCAATTCTTTGTCTTCACTGTCTTTAAGCCAATATGCACCATTGCCCAGGACCGAGATGATTTTATAAGGTCCCTCCCAATTTGGGCCAAGTTTTCCCTCGCTGGGATCATTCTTGTTGCCGATGACCTTTCTTAGGATGAGGTCCCCAACTTGGAACTCTAGTGGGTTAACATTCTTGTTATAAGCCCTAGCAAGCTGCTGCTGGTATGCCCCCAACTAAATTGCTGCTTTCTCCTTTCTTTCTTCTAGCAGATCCAAATCTCGGGCCAAGAATGCCTCATTGGTCCCATTTTCTACTCCATGGGTTCTTATCCCTTGGATGCCGACCTCTAGTGAAAAAACTGCTTCTGTGCTATAAGCCATGGCAAATTGGAACTCCCCAGTTGATCTTCTCGGCGTAGTTCGATATGCCCAGAGTACACTGGGCAACTCATCCACCCACTTTCCCTTTGCTGCTTCTAACCTCTTCTTGATCCCATTCAACATAACCTTATTGGATGCTTCTGCTTGATCATTACTCTGAGGAAAGCTTGGAGTAGAGTAATAATTCTTGATCTTGTACTTTGCACAGAAGCTCTTGATTAGCTTACTATCAAATTACGTTCCATTGTCTGCTATTATTGCTCTTGGGATCCCAAACCTGGTGATGATATTTTTTCATATGAATTTTTTTACATCAATGTCCCGAATCTTTGCAAGGGGTTTAGCTTCAACCCACTTGATGAAGTAATCTGTTGTCACTAGCAGGAACTGCCTTTGTCTAATTGCTTGAGGCAGTTGTCCAACAAGGTCCATGCCCCATTGGGCAAATGGCCAAGGGCTAGACACTGGGTTCAGATCTGCTGCTGGTTGGTGTATCAAAGGTGCAAACCTCTAACACTTCTCACATTTTTTGATATAGGCTTCAGCATTTTTCTGCATATAAGGCCACTAGTACCCCTAAGTTATGGCCCTATGAGCAAGTGACCTGCCTCCAGTGTGGCTTCCACATACTCCTTCATGTATCTCATACAAGAAGTCTTCAACTTGTGAAGGATGTACGCACCTCAAAAGGGGTCCAGTAAAAGATCTTCTGTAGAAATGCCCTTCTGCTGTCAGATTGAATCTTGCCGACTTCAGTCTGATCTTGTGTGCTTCTTTATGATCATCTGGCAGTTTTCCCTCTTTAAGGAGTACTATTACTACATCCATCCAGCTCGGTCCCATATCCACACACATTGCTTCACGCTCTATGTTCAGTGGTTCTACACTTGGTCCTGACAAGTATTCAATCATTATTGTCATCGCCTCTCCTAGTTTCATTACACTAGCCAGCTTGGCCTAGGCATCAGCATGGCTGTTGTTATCTCGGCCGACTTGCTGTAGTCGGCAATTTTGGAATAATGCCATCAGTCTACCCACCTCCTTTACATAGGCCACCATCCTTTCATCTCGAGCAGTGTATTCGCCTGTTGCCTGGTTGACGATAAGGTGGGAGTCACAAAAGACTATCACCTCGTCGGCTTCCATTGCTGCTGCCAACTTTAATCCTGCTATTAGCGCTTCATAGTTTGGATGGGCCGCTTACTGATGGGCCACTTATTGATGGGCCTATCTCTAATGAGCTGCTGTGCCATATGTCTGGGCCTATTTTAATTCTTCCTAATAAACATGAAATGGGCCTCATTTTGTAATTGGTCCGTTGGTCTGTTTACCAATTACAGCCCAATTATCCAGCTTAAAGCTGCTCAGAAATCGAATTTATTAAGGCACATAAATTCAATAAACTTGCATTTTTATTTAATCATAAAAATTTACATAAATATTTTCTAATCGCCAATATTTTACATAATATGAAAGCTCGTCGAGTACAATGGTCAGTGTGAGACAATAATTTACAGGGCTAATAATCCCAAAGCTGGATAATTTGTTCGTCATCCTGCGTGCAATAAGCTGGGTAAATACAGTCTCCGACAGGTTTCTGCGACCACTGGATGTCAGCCATGTATACATTGTCGCGATAAACGTCCGAATTCCCAATGCTTTCCGGAGGTTGTAGTTGAACAGGCGTTGTATCTTGTACACCCCCTGATTGCCCGGTCTGGAGAGGTCTACTGCTTTGAACCACATCGGGTTCTTCAAAGTATCGTAGAAGACCCCTGACAGCGTCCTCTCTCTCCAATGTATGTGGTTCGACACATCCGTTCGTATGGACTATCGAACAGCCGCACTAGAAATGGAATATCTTCTTGCGTTGGACCTTCTTCTTGGCATTACGATGCCTCTTCTTGATTGGTTCTGGTGAACAGGGGCTCGTCGACTGCGTATTCGCCTGTTGCCTGGTTGACGATAAGGTGGGAGTCACAGAAGACTATCACCTCGTCGGCTTCTATTGCTGCTGCCAACTTTAATCCTGCTATTAGTGCTTCATACTCCGCTTTGTTATTTAAGGCCTTAAACCCCAAGTGAATGGATTATTCCAGCATCTATCCATCTGGTAATACTAGTACTGCTCCTACCCCCGCCCCTTATCGGTTTGAACTTTTGTCAACAAATAGGCGGAAGGAGTCACCGACGTAAATACTGCAAGGCCTGAGTTTCTCCTATTTCCTCTGTTTGGCTATCCCCAATTGGGTTTCTCCTTGTTCACCTGGGCCTCGACTCAATGAAGCCCGATATGTGATGGTGCCTGGTGTGAACTTGGCCACGAAGTCGGCGAAAACTTGGCCTTTGATTACTGTTCTCGGTCTGAATTTCAGGTCGTATTGGCCCAACACCACTATCCACCTGACTATCCTACCTGTCAAGTCTCCCTGCTGCAATAGGGACTTTAAGGGATACTCAGTTAACACTACAATTTTGTGGACTTGAAAGTAATGATTCAACTTTTTGAAAGCCATTACTAAAGCCAATGTTAGCTTCTCCAAGGGTAGGTATCTGGTCTCTACATCGGCTAGGGTTTTACTCACGTAGTAAACTGCCATTTGCTCTCCATTTTCTTCTCTGATTACTACTGCACTCATTGCATGCTCTAAAACTGCCAAGTATAAGAATAGCTCCTCTCTAGGTACTGGATTTGAGAACTAAAGCTGTAGTCAAATACTTTTTCAAGTCGGCTAGGGCAACTTCGCACTCTTCTGTCCATAAGAAGTCTGTGGCTTTCTTCACTAAGCTGAAGAAAGGTTTACATTTGTCAGAACTTCTACTTATGAATCTTTTTAGGGCTGCAGCCCTTCCAATCAGCATCTGCACTTGTTTTGCCGACGTTGGGCTTTCTAACTCCAGAATGGCCTTGATCTGATCCGAGCTAGCCTCAATGCCCCTTCTGGTAACCAAGTATCCTAAGAACTTACCAGACCCAATTCCAAATGCGCACTTCGATGCATTGAGTCGGAGTCGATATGTTCTAAGGATGTCAAAAATTGCCTTTAAGTCTTCCAGATGATCCTCAGTTCCTTGGTCTTCACAACCATGTCATCTATGTATACCTTCACTGTTCTGTCTATTAGATGCCTGAACATCTTGGTCACCAGTCTCTGGTAAGTTGCTCTTGTATTTTTCAGCCCGAAAGGCATTACTCTGTAACAATACAGCCCTTTTGGGGTGATAAATGCAGTCTTCTCCTCATCTGTGGGGTACATAGCTATCTGATGGTACCCGTTGTAAGCATCCAGGAAGCTCATCCTTCTATGCCCTGAAGTGGCATCCTCCGATTGGTCAATCTTGGGTCGCAGGAAACTGTCTTTGGAACAAGCTTTGTTTAGGCTGGCGATGTCCACGCAAACCCTCTTGCATTTTTCAGCCCGAAAGGCATTACTCTGTAACAATACAGCCCTTTTGGGGTGATAAATGCAGTCTTCTCCTCATCTGTGGGGTACATAGCTATCTGATGGTACCCGTTGTAAGCATCCAGGAAGCTCATCCTTCTATGCCCTGAAGTGGCATCCTCCAATTGGTCAATCTTGGGTAGCAGGAAACTGTCTTTGGAACAAGCTTTGTTTAGGCTGGTGATGTCCACGCAAACCCTCCACTTCCCATTCTTTTTCTTCACGACGACCGTGTTTGATAGCCATGTTGGGTAGTTTACCTCTCGTATGGCTTTAGCCTCTAGAAGTTTATCCACTCCCTCTTCTACTGCCTCAACATGCATCAACGTCAGCCTTCTTGCTCGCTAGATAATAGGTTTAGCCGACCTGTCCACATTCAATCTATGGCAAGTGACCTCGGGGTCAACGCCAGGCATCTTATACGGCGTCCAGACAAACACCTCAATGTTTGCTCTAAAGAATGCCTCTAGCTCTTTTTCTTCTTTCTCGGCCAAGCCCGAGCCGAGAAGGAAGAAGCGCTCTCCATCCCCCTGCTGGACAAGGATTTTCTTCAGGGCTTCCTCACTCTTCTCGGCTGGCTCTTTGCCGACGTCATCTAGGACTTCCAGGTCCTCATTCTTGATCTCTGCTGCTTCTACTTCTCGCATATTGCAGGCGAATTTCATTGCTGCCATGGAACAATTCTTTGCTTGCATTTGATCCCCTCCAATCTCCTCAATGCCATACTCTGATGGGAATGGCAACAGCTGGTGCAACGTTGAGGAAACAACCCCCATTACATGCAGCCATGGCCTTCCCAGGATAGCATTATAAGGGGAGGAGTGTCAATCACTGTGAACTCAGTTTTTACCTTCTTGGTGCCAGCCTACACCTCCAAACTTATTGCTCCTAGGGGTCACATCGGCGTTCCATTGAACCCGACCATTGGACAATTGGATTGCTCCAGATCATCTTGGTGAAGGCCAAGCTCATTGTAACACCTAACATATATGATGTCACAAAAGCTAAAAGCTACCCTGGTCAATTAAGATGCGCTTCACTTGGCATTCTCCAATCTGGAGGAATATTGCCAAGGCATCATTGTGTGGATGTTGTACCATCTCTAGGTCGTCTTCAGTAAAGGACACCATTGGTCCTTGGCACTCGTCTGCCCTAGGTCTTTTCTGCCGGACCTGGTACACATGCTGTAAGTGCTTTACTTTTTGAGTCTCCCCACGTATTTCGTTCTCATTGACCTTCGAGTGAATCACATTGATTACTCGAGGTCCGTCTGTCTGTGGTGGTGGTGTTGGAGGAGGCGGTGTTGCCGGTGCCTGAGGCAGTCTTGCTTGCTCTTCCCTTGTCCTATCCTCGTCTACAAGGTCCCTTAAATGACCTTGTTTTACCAGGTCTTCCAGATGTGCCTTCAGGGCACTGCACCCCTGAGTCAGATGCCCATCTTCATTGTGGTAAGCACAGTGCTTGCCAAGGCTTCTTCTCATAAATTTGCCCGGAATCCTTTCTGGTGCTCTGTGATTGGGCTGATTTCAGATTTTCTCCAAGACTTTGTAAACTAGGATTCGGAATACGGTTATGACTACCTACGCAGCCCTTAATCCTGTCTCTTGCTTGTTGTACCCAGTGTTACCTCGGCCTTGCTTCGACGAGCCATTTCTCTTCTCTTGTTTTGACGCTTTTGTCCCCGGTGTGTCTTCCTCGGCCCTCGCATACTTCTCAATTCTAGCCATGAGTTCCTCCATGCTTTTTGGCAGTGTCATTGCCAATGATTTTCGAAACAGACAGTCATCGTTCAGGCCGTTCTTAAAAGACACGACCGCCACCTTTTGGTTGTACCCTGGTATTCGGTTGAACACCTCATAGTACCTTTTGGCATAGGCCCTAAGGCTTTCATCCTCACTGATTCTCAGAGCCATCAGGGAGTCCACCCTTAATGGCTGTAGTTCGTTTGTCACAAACCTGGTCACGAACATCTCAGCCAGGCCTTTCCAGGTTTTCATAGTTCCTTTCGGCAACTTATGCAACCAGTCCGATGCAATTTCCCCAAAGAACGAAGGGAACACCTTGCAAATCAACGGCTCGTTCCCAGTGTATAGTGCCATCGAGTTCAGGTACAAGCCGACGTGAAAGTTGGGGTCCGACTCACCATCGTATATCTGGAATCTCGGCATATTGAACCTTTTCGGGGTTTCGAATTTGTCCAACTCTACCGAGAACGGCGTTCTTGGCTTGACCGAAGAGGTTACCTCGGCATCTTGCCGCTTTCTCTGGAGGTAATCCCTCAGATCCTCCTTGGTCCGTCTAGGAGCACAGCTATCACCGGATTTCAGCCTCTTCGATGCGCTAGTTCCAGTGTCATTATGAGTCCTTTTGGACTTCTCTTCATTAGTTATATCGAAACAAAGTTCATTCCCTTGAACATGCCGATGTTCTTTGGGGTCAGCTTCCTTGGTTCGATGCGTCCTCCGAGAATCTTCCTTCATTGACTATCCTCGCCCGACCTCCCTTGCAGGTTGGCGAGAGTATTCCTTGGTCCTAGTGTGCTAGGGGACTGTAGGGACTGTTTTTTGCCTTTTTTGGGTATCTTTCTTGGCCGCTGGAATCGGCGTGTCTTGTAACGGGAACGGTGGCTGCATGACGTTGTTCTACATCATGAAATTGACGATCGATTGTAGGTCTGCCAATTTGTCTGCCATTCCCTTCATCTTTCCATCCCTCCGCAGGCATCTATTTTTCCATACTTTGAGGTCGTTCTCGTTGTAATACCCGCCTCGGTCTGCTTTCTTTGGTGCATTGCCCTCCTGGCCGACGTCTTTCTCTCCAGGATCCTGATCCTGAGTTTCTTCGTTGCAGTCATCCTCCTCCACGTTAGGGTCAATATGCTTACCACTCCCAGCATGGATGTCGTCCCCAACCTTTTCTCTCTGTCCGTCGTTGGCCATTTATTCTCCTTTCGTTCCCACAGACGGCGCCAAATTGTGTGTCAATTTCCGACTACATTGCCAAACAGGTACTTAGTTGGAAAACACCGACAAAATAGATTAAGCCCGAACGACCTATCATAGAAAGATAAGATTCCAGCGGTGGTTTGTCCACCCGAGAGCACTCCGACGATCAAGTCAGTTATCTCTCAAAGATAGCAAAAGTGCTTAACTCACTATTCAGAATACAAAAAGCGTTCCTTAGACCTACGAGGGTGCCTCTCTTTTATAGCCAACACTGACATAATCCCAATAGAAGCCTAGCTTCAATAGACTCTGGCTCAATGCTAATACTGGACTCCCAGGTAGATTGGGATAAGCTCTCTAAGAGTCTTATGTTTATCCAAACTGAAGTCCTCTCTTATTTTAAGACTCTTGTCCCTTATCCGCTTATCCCAGATTTCGGTATCTTCGCAGATAATCTCGGTCTAGCCAAGATTATCTCGGCGTCATGACTAGAACATGTGGCACCTCAGCTGGTACTTCGGTGCCACATCGGCCACGTGTTTAGGAAGTTACTATTTGAGTAAGCTATTTTTGTTTTTGGCTATTTTAGGAGGCTAAAATTTTTGTGTTTGGGAAGATAGTTAGATTTTTTTATAGCTGGATGTGATGTTTGTGAGACAAAAAGTGAAATGATTATAGATTTGATGTGACATTTTATCTTATTGATCATTTTAACCTATTTTGTCTTTTAGTGCTATTTTAGCCCAAAAAAAGTCAAAAAATTGCTTCCCAAAACCCTCAAAATAAGTTAAAAAATCAATAAGACAAAATACCACATTCAAACCATAATTATTTTATTCTCTCTCACAAAGTCAAAAAAGCTAAAAAAATTAATCCAAAATGAGACTTTTTAGTCTCAAGTTAAAATAGTAAAAAAAACCTATAAAATTAAAAAATTAATCCACATCCCAAATGAATTTATAATATTAAAAATAAATATAATTAAATTATATGATTCGTGATATATAATATTAACTTATATGATTCGTGATATATAATATTAACTTATTTTTACATAAATAATCTTATTAATGTGTCTAATAAAATAAAGTATCCGGATACCAAACGATATAAATATTTGAAGTTAATAATTTTATGGTTTATCATTTATTTTTCATCACAAATTCTAATAAAAATTTAAAATCGAAACACAATTTAACAAGTTCTAAACAAGTCATAGGTTTACCCAGGTTACTGATGACCATTAATTTGAATTTTTTAAGTAGTTGGGCTTGTGTTCCTATATGTGGAATATCCTAACTAGTTTGACTTCTTCCAGTTTTGCAAAGCTCATATCATAATATAAAAATGCAAAGGACATTTACAGGCCAGTTGATCAGATTTATTTATCTGGAAGTCTTATTTTCTTTTTTAAATATCAATATATTTAAAACGCTCTCTTCTGACCTTTTTTCATTTCTATTATTCACATTGCCATGATTGAACCTTCTCCTGTCGGAGATCATCTCCGACCATCATCTCTAGTCGCTGGTGACCACATCCAACCATCGTCTTCGACTACCGGTAACCTTCCTCGACAATATTTTTTTGGTAGTAATTTTTGATAATGTTTTTGCAATTTTTTAAGAAAAATCAACATACATCTCCACCACATCACTCTTCTATACCTCTTTGGATTTAGTGGTAACAAGAAAAATAGAAAAAAAAAAAAAAAGTAAAAGTATTTAACAGTGATAAATTTATCAAATCAGGTAATCACTTACTCTCTTTTATTATATTATACTCACACTTATACACATACCATTCCTCCCTTATTCATTCAAAGAGACACATTTATACACTTACATATAAAAAATGAGCAAAATCGGTAAATTGATCACTGTAATAGATTTATCCAGATTTATCATTGTATCAATATTTATCAAACTAATTAATCATTTACTCTCTTTCACCATCACACTTACATACTTGCATACTCCCTTACTTGTTCATTCTAAAAAACACATTAATGGTTTTCTCAATGATAAATTTATCACTAACACAAATTTCTGCAAACATTAGTTTACAAGCAATTGACAAAGAGAATAAGAAATAGAGGTGTGATATGAAAACAAATTCAAAACAAAACCCCAAAAAAAAAATGCTAAAAAATTAAACCCACACAAAACCAAATTAAAAAGTAAAAATATCTTTAATACGCAAGTTTTTCAGATTCTGACATGATTGCTGAAGTTTTTTCAAACGATCTTTGATGATAGAGTATAAATTAGTGACGGTAGAGTGTAGATCAGATAAGTTAAAGTGTAGATCAGATATAAAAAGCATAGTTAGAGAAGATAGAGTGTAAAACAATGATGGTGGTGGTAGATTGGCAATGATAAAGTGTAGAGCCACGATAATGAAGGTGGTTGGTGGCAATGGTAGCGTTGGCTAGTGGTAGATAGTGGCAATAGGTGTACTGGTGGCAACGGTGTGTAGTGATGGTTTGAGCTTTAGAAATGATTGAGAGAGAGAGAGAGAGAGAGAGAGAGAGAGAGAGAGATGATCGAGCAAAAAGATTTGGGAAATATTAGAAAGAGAAGAGAAGATATTTAATGAGGGTAATATGGATCGTTGAGGAGTTATTGGTACATTTAAAAAGTCAACAAAACCTGATGATAACTAAGTGTTAGAACAATCTTCTGTGTACAAAAAATAAATTGAAACAAAATCAAATAAATAAAATAAATAACTTACAGAATTTATTTTATCGAACCGAATGAAAAACAAAAAGATCAAGTCGAGTGTGTGACACTCTGTCCTTAAGACAGATTCGCCCCGCTACGGTGCTTACGGTTAAATGACGTCTATCTCCCAGGATATAATGATCTTCACAAATTGTAGTAGCACTCCAAACAATTTGTTCAGCGAACAAAAACCTGTGTTCTTACTCTCTAAATTTTTCTTAAAATTAATATGAAGATTATCTCATGCAAGAGAGCAAAAGTAGAAAGAAAATGCAGAATTTCGGATTAGAAATTTGCTGGAATGGTCTAGGTATATATAGGACTGAAAATGTGTGAATTTAAACTCCAACATATCTGAATTTTTGAATGAACAGGTGCTGTTACTATTCAAACAGATCTGCAACTGCTGTAGTTAAAAAACTGTCCAGATTTTGAATCTGTCTGGACAGTTAACAGATTTGAAAACTGTTTAAATCTGTTCGGCAGTTTCTGTAAGGAATTCAGACAGAAGAATGCACAAATTTTGGACAAGAATTTGAATTCAAATTCAAATTCAAATTACAAAATTTAAATTAATTTTTCCCGCAAGAAATTTTGTCTAAAAAATTAATATTAGAACCGACCCGACCAACAACCCACACCCGCGCCAGGCACGGCGCGACGCGACGCGGCCGAATGGCGACGGCGGGCGCGCATGTGTGGTGGGTTGGGCCAAGGTACCATTTGTCCATAACTTCTCCCTTCTACAAACTTAGGGTGCCCCCTGGAGTCCAATCCAAGTGTTGCATTCTAGAGCTTATATACGCAACAAAGCTCTCTTAAAGTTTTAATGTGGGACAACCCATTTTAAGGAAACGATCAGATTGAACCGGTGAAGCCTTGACTGGCCTTTCTTTTCCTTGCCTCAGCGAAAGAATGCTGGTACCCTGAATTGAATTCTGACCTAACCAAAGTCTATCATCACTAGTCCAATTGTACCCGGGGAATTATCGGAGCCTTCTGAAGTTATGTTCCAAGACACCTAGCAAAAGAGAAAACAGACAGCATGCTCAGCCTGAATTTTTCACCAAAAGCAGAGATGACATACTAGGATGACTTGTGCCTCCTACTGAATTTCTAGCCCCAAAATTCTTGCCTGTTAAACTGATACCCTCAGGTTAAAACTAATCCCCAAATTACTGATCCTTGATGCCCACAGGCCTGATACTCAAAACTTGCAAACTGATACATGCTATTCCTGTAGAGATACACTCTTATAGAGCACAATTAGCAAACAAGTGAGAGCCAAAAACACCCCTATGTTGGGGTAGGGTTTCCCTATCTTATTTGTCAGCGAGCTAGGGTTTCATAAACACTCAGTGGTTTTCAAACAACTATAATCGGGTAAGCAACCTGTCCTAGCTTGGATGGTCACTATTGGATCTTCGAATATGCACTAGGTCGAATGGTCGAAAAGCGGTGCCCCTGTAAAACCGGGTTTGTGTCCATACTGGCAGAGCCGTAACTGGTCAGCTTAGGCATGCTTTGACAAAGCAAGGCCTCCCGGTTAAACTGGTCAGGAATAGTAGATGGCAAAAATGGGTCTTAAGGCGCACCAATGCACATGCCAATGCAAAGGCAAACACATAATGTAGTCAAAAACAAGATATTCATGCGTTCGAGTCAATTCTCTAAAGTCCCCAACGGAAGTCGCCAGGGGAACTGTAGACGCGCCCGTAGGGCCCCATGCTACATTTCGGACTCGAATTGTCACGTTCTTAATCTGAACCAAAAGAGTCCAAAAAATCCGACAAATCGTTTTTTGAAAAAAATAGATTTTAGAAAAGAAGTGCCAAAATGGACTCTTTGCCAGAATTACAGAGTCGCCACCTAAATAAATTTTATTTTGGGGAATTTAAGAAACCCTGACTTGGTGTCAAAGCCACGTGTCCGGTTCCCTTCACCAAAACGTTCTGCCTCGGCTCGGGAACTTGGGCTACATTAGAGAAGGTCAGCTTATGCAGCACCCCACGCTCGCCCGATCAAAAGGGTCGGCCTCTACTAACCATGTATCATTGTTTTGAAACATATATGCTCTATTCCGGTTATTAGATCCTAGAATTACTTATGTATGCGCACAGCAAACAAGTTATAGACCAAATGCCTAAATTGGAAACAAAACATTTCATGTATCGTTTTTGAAAAATGGTTGCTTACTCGCAAGTAGGCTAAAAATGCAGATTTGGCCACCCCTCAAGTGGGCTTTTAGCAAAAAGATGGGTTATTGTCACCTATCTAGTGGGCTTAAAACTCACAGTTTTAGTGCATTCATCCAATTTAGGTAATCAACCTCCATCATAGGACTCAAGCAGTTTATATCACATAAGCAGCTAGCCTCATGGTAGTATGCTGTCATTCGCAACACTCACACACATTGCAAAGGATGCTAAGCATGAGAACTTACCGAGTACTCCGAGCCAAAAACAGAAACTAGTTACTAATTCTATGCATTGATTCTAGTTCATGTTAAGATGGCTATGCCAACACATGCAAATGCAACAAAATTGGCTCGGCTATAATCTACAATGACATGTGAATGCTACAAACTAACACATATTTCAATTTGGAATTGGAATATAAATGCAGTTAGAATGATGCGCCGAGGTCCGGTGCATGCCAAAAGAATGAATGGGATGCAAAACGTTGCTTGATCATACTGTATCTAATTGAAAACATTGCCTAGACTAACCATCGAAAGCTAGGTAAATAAAAGGGGAAGAAAGACGTAGGGTTGGGGAGACAAGACACACTCACGCCCACACTTTACACCATTTCCCTCACTCGGGATGGTCCGAATAAATATTACAGTCCGAATAAATAATACTAGTTAATTATAAAAAAAATTCTAATAATTAAAAAATTAAATGCAGAAAAGAAGCGTGGCCGCCAAGCCCCGCCTTCGGGATTCGTGAATGATGCAGCTTGACTCGTCTCGCCGGAAACTCGCTGCCATAGCATTGTTGCCTTTTTAACTGCCCTGCTCCTCTGAGGACTGCGAAAATTCTTGGGGCACCTCTAAAACTAATTCCTGATTACTCTGGAATATCATTTTGGCCAATTCAAAGCACCACCGGCCATGGGGATTGGCTATCGGCTAACTGTTATACCACGGCTAGCACATGGTCGGTCGGCACTATAAGGTTGCCGGCTTGGCCATTACTTCCTGTAGAATCCTTGCAGTTGACGCAACAGAGGGCAAGCAGTGTAGGCATGGAATTTTAAGCAAATGTGAGCATGGGCCGCACGCTCCCTTCATGCAATGGACTCAGGGAGCATGGCCCTCGAACCCTCGGGTCATCAATTGCCACATTTCGAATGGCGTGATGGTCTAAGAGGCCAAGTTAAGCAATCTATGTCAATGCATGCAACAAAACAAAGAATGCTAACGCCCTATTCATGTTGAGATCAAGAGGCATCGGCAACGAGGATTTGAGGCACCTTCCTCATCACTTTGAGTACGAACGCATCTCATCCTCATGCTTATTTGACACTCCAAAACCAAGCATAATGCTATGTATGTATTGCCATATGCAATGCAAGGTAATGCAACTAAATGCAATGCAATATTGAGATGCTAGCTAATGCATGCACATTGCTTACCAAAGACATTTGCAAAGCCAAACAAAATGAATTATGAAACAATATCAAGCATTTACAACAAAGACTATGGTAATGCAACTAGCCTTAAACAAACATGCAAGCAATCATGCAAACATGGTACAAATGTAAGCATGCCAACTAATGTAATGCAAACATGCCAATCATGCATGGTGGACTTAAACCATAAAGGGCAGGACCTCAGCCCATCCAAAACAGTGGCCAAACATGATGCATAAGGACATAAATCATGCATGCAAACCACTGCACACAGCAAAGGACCATCACCTAAGCATGAAAGGGGCATTCCACCTACGACGATCCCAACCACACATGCATGGATTATGCAACTGAAAATAGAGTTTATGCATCCAAAATACACCCAAAAACCCACATGATGCATCCAAGACTTAAAACAAAAGGCATATACCAAGGACCCAAACATGGTGCACCAAGATCACATTTCTTCAAAGGGTGTGAAAGGATTAACAAATGCCAATCATGTAAAGCAATGGATTAGGGACGTGAAATGGTATGGGAAACGATTCCAAATCATTTGAAACAACCTACTAAAACATGTTAATGACTCACATACTCAAAGGCTCAACAAGCCAAAATGTAAATAGGCTATACCAATATTGGCAAACATGATAAAATCAGTACCCCAACAGACCTTAAGCATGGCAAAATATGACACAAATAAGCCTTTCACAAAGCTAGGTTAAAAACATGTCAAGTTATGATGGTCAATGGCAAGATGCATTTCTAGCCAAATGGAGGAATTTAAGGCCAAAGTATATAATGCATTGAAAGGACCAACGAACCAACATGGGACAGAGGTAAAAACATGCTAAATTATACCACTAAATAACCTTTGCAAATAAAGCCAAACAAATAGGATGCCATGTACCTTATAAAGCCTTAAACACAAGCAAAAGAGACCAAAAGGGAGAGGGGGTCCCTTCTCTTAAAAGACCTCAAAACCCCTTTCTTCACCACTGAAAAATCCCCTGGATTTCAGTTGGTTGAGAAGGCCAATACACCAAAAGTTCCCATAAAAAGGTTTAACAAAGAAGGCACAAAAAGGCCAAACAAGGCCTAGAGGGGGAGGGTTAGACCCCCAAACACAAAATGACCTTAATGAAACTATGTTAAGCAAAGCAAATACCAAAAAAAATTTGTTTTATAGCTAAGCTAAAATCAGGTGCAAATGGGGTGTTAAACCTTAAAGCCCAAAATCAGGGATAAAAGGGGTCAGTGTCTCACCCTTGTAGACCAACTTCAAAATCACCACTCTAGCAGGTTTTTCTGAGTCAAAAACCAAGTCTTGAGTCCCCACCAAGGACCCTCCAGCAACCTCATCTCACAAAGGTAGGGTCTTATGGCTAGGTGTTTTTGTGCAAACAAAGTGAGAAGAAAAGGGACTTAAGGCTTCAATATAGAAAGAGAGAGGGGAAAAAGAGCAGAGAGTATGTATCCCTTTTGGCCAACTTCCAGGAACTTATGTAATGAGAGGGAGGCTCTCTTTATAGAAATTCAATGCAAAGCTTCCAAGGGAATCTAAACTCAAGGAACAAATCCCTCCATACACTATAGGATGCAGAAATCTTTATGCTCACCAGCTGGCACAGCTAGGCATCTACTCAGCCTGTAGAACACGCAGGAAAGGCCACCGACCAGTAAATTGGTCGACCGGGCTACTTTTAACTGTGTTGGTGGCCATCTATTTGGTCGGTCGGCCATCGTTCTCGGTCGGCCATCTATTTGGCTCGGTCGGCTAGCGAAAAATCTACTCGTAGGTCCAACTTCAAACGGGCATATATCTTCTTCATATGGGACACATTTTTAGGTTCATTCATCGTGTCAAAAATTGAATCCACAGAAAGTAAGATTTCCAATTGGCACCAGCCTGCATTCAAAAATTCTAACTTGATGCAAAAAGGTTTATGCTTGTTTTGGTGAAGGCTGCTCAGTTTCGGTCCAACTGGGATGATTGACCCAACTTCAACCCAATCATATCTTCCCCATCCGGACCACGCTTTAGGAGATTCTTGAGTGCAAATGAAGCCCCCGAAAGTTCTTCCTTTCCAACGGTGGTGCCCTATACCTTAACTCCAAGTCATAGACAGATAGTCTGATTTAGCAAGGACTGCTCGACTCTCTCTTAGCGGTTCATACCAACTTCTTCCTCATCTAGGTTTTCTTCTCTCTTCTCCTCTTTCTTCAACTCGCAAACCCCGAGACAAGGGTTTTGAAATATTTGTCAAAGATTTCATCTCCATTTCAATCATTTTCCACATTTGTCCTTACTCGGTTTATTCGAAAAGTGCTCATTTGACAAAATGTGCAGCCTCAGAACATTAGTAGAAACTTTATTTCAGAAATGTTTTTAAAGAAGAGGGTTTTAAGGTCTTAAAAACCATCCAAATTAAGTTTTGGTCCCAAAAATGGGTGGAAGTTGAGATTGTCTCTTTCCTTGCCGAAGAAATTGAACTTTTCCCGCTGCACCACCTTTCTCTACCCAAGTAAACCCACAGTGCTGCCCAAGTCTCAAAGGGCCGGTCAAAAAAATGGGGTGTCTTACAGTTTGTCAAAGTAATCACGACATCTTTTTTGTTAAAACCTTTGACACAAGTCTTGCATGTATTTGTCAAATTGATTCCCTCCGCTTTCATTTTTCTTTTGAAAAATCACTTTACCCAAGAGGTTTACAACCTTGGTGCGCAATCCACCAATGCTTAAGTGTGATTTTTGCAAGATGGATTCAACTCCACTATTTGACAGGCTTTCTCCATAAAGGAGAACCCCATGATGACATAGCTCTTTAAAAGTTAAAGGCTCATTTTCTTAACAAAAATGTTCGAAAATCTTGACCAAAAAATTTTGAGGTTCTAGCAACGTTTTACTATGCTAGGTTCCTCTTCCTCATTTTATCTACCTTTGCTCTTGTTTCTTAATCATGTTTTTTATCCTGACAGTAAAGCATTTCAATGAGATCTTCTATTGTTACTAGTTTCTTGCCAGTCTTATTTGGAAATACATGTTCCAAAAAAAGATTGCATTCTGAGGTTCAATAATAGTATTTTATATTGCATTTCGGAAATGTGCTGATTTTAAATCAAAAACGATATGCACTACTATGTCTTGGCATAACCAATAAAAATTGCAATTAATAGTTTAGGACCTATCTTAGTCTTTTTAAGACTAGGAATAGCAATTTAGCCAAACCACCTCCACACTTCTTAAGTATTTTGTTATTGATGACATCTTCCATACTACAAACTTCATAAGGTGTTGGATTCACTTTTTTCTTTGAGATACTTTATTTAAAAATTATAATTACCAGAAATTATTGTTTCCCCTCACAAGTTCTGAGGTAATCTAGAACTTATTAACATGACATTCATCATTTCTTTTAAAGTCCTCCGATTTTTTCCTTTTAACAATTCCTTTTGTTAAGGTGAAGTAATGAGCGGTGGTTTGATGAATTATTCCTATTCTTTACAAAACTCACTAAAAGGTGATCATATTCACCACCTCTATTCACTCTTAGTTTTTTGATTTTCTTACAAAGTTGATTTTCAAACCTTCATTCTTATATTGAATGAAAGTTTCTAAAGTTCATCCTTGGTTCGAATTAAATAAACATAACTATATTAGTATTAGTATCTATTAAAAGTGATAAATATTAATTTTCCTACCTCTAGTTTGAATTGATTTAAAATGACAAATTCACTATGAATTAGTTCAAGTGGTTCCGTACTTCTTTCAATTTGAATTGAAAAGGGATGTTTTGTATATTTGGCCTTAATTACAAATTCACATTTATGATTTGGAATCAATATCAAATTTAGGTAAAACATTTCATATTAAATATATCTACGCGGAAGATCCATAATTAACATGTCCAAGTCTCTACCATGCCATAAATTTGATGGAACTCAAGCAAATTAAGAAGAAATGTATTTTATTAATAAACGAAGGTTTACAACGATTCATTACATTCATCTTGACAAGTGGCCATAGACATGTAACTTTTTTTCTAACATACATCCCATTCCTTAGAAGTTAAAAAATTTATCACTCATCAAACAACTAGCCTAAACCCATTCTTACTCAACAAAGATCTACGGAACCAAGGATTCTTGCGAATGCCGTTACATGCAGCACATTTGTGAAAGTGAGTTCCTTTCAGATATTCATTTTTTAGAACAATCTTCCTTTGTCCTTCCAATTTGGAAGTTAGGAGTTGCCCATAAAAAAAAATTTCATCGTTGGTCCACTGTAGAATAAGATGTGGAATTTATTCTTTTTGCGGCAACAAATGTTGGCGAGCTAGCACCAGTGATCCACCAACCACTTCTTTAGGTTGTTCTGACAGATTTGCCTCAGAAACAACTGCGAGAAAGAATTGATGTCAATCTACACCTTGAAAATATCCACTTCGGTCATATGGGCTTGCTTGTTCTTCTTTTGGCTTTTGCCTTTGCTACAGGCAATCTTTGGCCGAATGTCCGCTCTTTGTTCATTAGACTGTAACACTTTGCCATTTAAACTTGGACTTTTATTTCCGCCTTCACTAAACGTACCCTAACCAGCTGCCTCATGTGTAGAACATAGACTTTCTCCAAAAACACTTTCCGTATCCTTTGCTTTCTGGGTAGCATGTTCCCACCACATTCTGCCACTCCGTAGACCGCACGCGACTAGCGTAATCCACGTCACTGGTTTACTTAGCCGCTTTTCAGAATTGTGATTTGTCTCCTCAATCCTCAAACGCACCAATTAATTCTTCTAAAAACACTCTATTTTGCGCTTGTGTTGGAGGTAGGTCGTTGAGATCTATTTCCAGGCCTTAAGTGTGGCTATTTCATCGTAATAAGACACTAGTAAACCTCTTGCTAATCAGAATTCTGACTACGACGGTGTACCAGACGCAAAGGAAAGTCGTAACATCTACCTCTGCGTAAATGTCATGCAGAATGAGTCCTAGAGATGCTCACACTCTTGAACCTGATCAAGTCTTACAAACCTAAAAACCATTACAAGAGAGATCTAGGAACTTGCATGCAATATACAAACCTTGTTCTTTGCTGACAATGTCTTGGCGAATCAACTCTCTACTTTTGTGCTTATACTTGTCCATAAGGAATCCCAAAGTTCTTTGTTGTCTTGATAGCGGGGACTGTAGACGTTGTATAATGTGTTGTCACAGTCCGTTAAAAGGTGTTAGTTCCGGGCAAAGGAAATTAGATGTTTCCACGGCATCAAACGCGAGCAAACCACTTGCTGGTCAGATTTTTCCTCGTTCAGAGTAGGAGCATTCTCACGAAGGAAAACGAGCCCAGGTTTAGAGTTGTAAGATGAATAAGCATTTTTTCGTTGCCATCTTTTAAAATCAGTTACTGAGAACTTCTCTAGCTTCATCATGTGATTTTACCAGTACCTCCACAAATAAGAGAGGGGATTGGCACAATTGCAAGCCACCATTCCAGTAGTCATTTGAGGCATGTTTAGTTAGCATGAATTCAAATTATAAACAAAAATTAGAGATTAGAATTTATACTAACAGAAAAATTAATGCCCAAATTCACAAATTAAATTATGTAAAAAATAAAAAAAAATAAGATGTAACTTTTATTTTTCAATTAATTTGGAAATAAAATAAAATTTATAATTAACCAAATTTAATTCCAAGCCACGAGAAAATTAAATTGTTGTAACCACTTCAATAATTTAAAAAATAAAAAACCGAAATTTATTTTTAATTAATGAACACTCATAATTATTTAAGAAAAAACCAAAATTAATTTTCTGGACAAACTTCACAAATAAATATTCTGAATTGTTAATGACACCAATATATACTACTTAGTTGTCAAAAAAAAAATAGACAGGTATATACTACGATCTGTCAAAATAAATATTTATTACTATTGTTTTCCAATACATAATATTTATTTTGTAAAATCACAGAAAATAGTTTATGGTAAGCAGAAGAAAGAAGAAAGGAAATAAACGAAAAATTTCTGTAAATAGAATAAATTCGAATTATCTATAAGAATATTTGAACAGGACTGACTCGATACAACAAGACAGACCTGACCGACTCAGTACAAAAAGATTGACCATATACAAAACAACAAAACTGACCCAATACCTAAGTCAGAAAGTACAAAAACTAGTGTTCGCACATTGCTCAAAACTATGCGTGCCATACCCCACATCTGAAGTAAACTGAGCACCGCCCGCAGGTGGTTCATCCCCCGATCGCATCACATTATCCCCCAGGTTCACTGATCCAATGACGATAGACTTTGCTGAGTTGGTGCGACGATGACCTTATTGTCAATCAGATCTTGTATTTCGTGACAAAGATGGAAACAACTATCAGTGACATGGCCGACTTGTTGATGAAATGCACAGTACTTGGCTGGATCATGGGAGAGAGGAAGTTTATCTGGCAATGGTCGCGGCTCCAGGGGTTTCAGATCCCCTTCTCTAATCAGGACCCTCAAGGCCGCTGATAGAGACATGTATAGTGGTGCGAACACCCTCTGGCCTCGAGGTGAGTGTTTTGAGGTTTGTGGAGTTTTGTTGGATGCACCAGCAAAGGGATTGGTAGGCACTGACTGGGTTTGCTGATCTCTTTCGAGCAAGGGTTTAGAGCTGAAAGGAACATTCCTGGTACAACGGCCTTTCTCCCGGCTTGCCCCTTGATTCAAACTGCTCTCAACTTGAGTGGTGAAAGTGTCATCCACAACCTTTGTAACGACTGCAATCACTTGTTGTTTATCCAACCCTTTGGCTTTCAAAGCCTCAGCAGCCCACAAAAGGTGTTCATGAGGATCCATGTCTACCCCTACCTTATTCTTTCCACTGGCTTCCACTTTGCCAAGGGATTGGCCTTCTTCAAATGTAGCCCGACCCAAGGTTGGGGAGCCTTTAGATATGAACTCCCTGGTACATGATGTGGTCGATGATGGGGCCAAAACCCCAAAGGCTAGATCCGCCACAGTTCTCTGAAGGTCTTCAATCATTTTCATCAGCTCAGAAGTAATGGGTTCGTGGGTTTGAGATGATTGGGGTTCAAATGCACCCATCATGCATAAGTCCAGGCTCTCTGGGATAAACACATTAGGCTTGGGTAGATGGACTGGGGTGATGTATACACTGGGGTCATAAGGAACGGCCAATGTGTGGATTAGATTGAGATGTGGATGAGGTACTTGGTCGTTGGGGTCTGAAGGTGGAGCTATCGTCCGGTTGTCGATGAGATTCTGGATCTCATGACGAAGGCGGTAGCAACGGTCGGTGCCATGACTGCGTTGCTAATGGTACACACAGTACTTTGAGGGGTTATGTCTGGTTGGGAGTGGGTCAGGTAGAGATTGAGGATTGAGGGGTTTGAGATGCCCTCTTTCCATCAAGACTTTTAGTGCGCTAGTCAGGCTCATATAGAGGAGGGTGAAAGTTCTGCCCTGAGCTCGGGTTGGGCCAGCAGTTTGTAGGCTTGGGTTGGCAAAAGGGTCGGCTGTGGCGACTGTATTGATTTCGGTGGGTTTGGGAATAGTGCTACTACCAGCATTGGTGCTTCCTGCAATCGCCCTCCTTGTCGGTTCACTTGTTCTGGGAATGATCCCGCTGTTGAACGCATTCTCGACCTGAACCCCCAGTTCATGCAAACTTTTGAAAGTGAATAGTGGAGCGACTATCAACTTTTGCAACATATCGTGCTCGAGGTTTCGCACCATCATCTGCACTTGTACCCTCTCGGAAGGCCGATCTGTCATCTGTGCTGCCTTTGCTCTCCATCTTGCAACAAATTCCACAAAAGGCTCTGTTGGGTTCTGGCGTGTTGTTTCAAGCTCTTGCATGGTCATTTCAACTTGGGTATTGTAGGAATACTAATCGACAAAGGCCTCAGCCAATTCTTCTTAGTCTTGCTTCACTTTATCTTTCAACTTAGCGTATCAAGTGGTTGCTACACCCGACAAGGTTCTTCCCTACAGAGAGAGTTTCTGTGGCTTAGTCAGACCCATCGGCTTCAATTCATCCAAGAAAAGTCGGATATGTACCATTGGATCTCCAGGCCCATCGAAACGGTCAATATATGGCATTTTGAAATTGTCTGGGAGCCGAACGGCAACCTCGGTGTGTCCATCCTCAATGTCGGGAATGGAGTTAAGGCCCTGTGCCTTTTTGAATTGCTTCTCAAGGTTCGCAATCTTCACTACAGTCGAATTGAGCTCATTAACATCAAGAGAATAAAGCCTCTCATTAGGCTGCACCAGGGGTCTGAGCACCTGAGCTTGAGTCAACCTTTCTCGAGGATTCGGACACTACAAATCTTCAACTGGCGGAAGTGGGTCAAAGTTTGGCTGGGGTCCCAAAGCTGGATATGAGTGAGATACCCCAGATGGACGCTACATTTCAATACTGGTCTCAGCCTGCATGGTAGTTCCCTGATTTAATGCTGCTATCACGGTCACAAATTCTTCCGAACCCTGTGCCATTATGGTCTGCTGAGTTTAACCAAACGTGATGTGACTGGCGACTGACGGATCAGGTGAACCGGTGAGCCTTGACTGGCCTTTCTTTTCCTTGCCTCAGTGAAAGAATGCTGGTTACCCTTGAATTGAATTTCTGACCTAACAAAGTCTATCAGCACTAGTCCAATGTACCCGGGGGATATCGGAGCCTTCTGAAGCTATGGTTCCAAGACTACCTAGCAAAAGAGAAAATAGACAGCACCTCAGCCTGATTTCACCAAAACAGAGATGAGCATACTAGGATGACTGTGCCTCCTACTGAATTCTGCCCCAAAATTCTGCCTGTAAACTGATACCCTCAGGTAAAACTGATTCCCCAAATACTGATCCTGATGCCCACAGGCCTGATACTCAAACTTGCAAACTGATACATGCATTCCCTGTAGAGATACACTCTAGAGCACATAGCAAACAAGTGAGAGCCAAAACACCCCTATGTTGGGGTAGGGTTTCCCTGTCTTATTTTGTCAGGAGCTAGGGTTTCATTACGCACGCAGCGGTTTCAAACAACCTACAATCGGGTAAGCAACCTGTCCTAGCTTGGAATGGTCACTATGGATTTCGAATATGCACTAGGTCGAATTGTCGAAAAGGGTGCCCCTGTAAAACCGGGGTTTGTGCTCCCATACTGGCAGAGCCTGTAACTGGTCAGCCTTATGGCATGCTTTGACAAAGCAAGCCTCCGGTAAACCGTTCAGGAATAGCAGATGTCAAACATGGTGTCCTAGGCGCACCAATGCACATGCAATGCAAAGAAACACATAAGTGTAGTCAAAACAAGATATCATGCATTCGAGTCAAGTTCTCTAAAGTCCCCAGCAGAGTCGCCAGAAACTGTAGACGCGCCCGTAGGCCCCATGCTACAGTTCGGACTCGAATTGTCACGGTTCTTAATCTGAACCAAAGAGTCCAAATCCGGCAAATCGTTTTGAAAAAATAGATATTTTTAGAAATAAGAGTGCCAAAACATGGGACTGCTTTGCCAGCATACAGAGTCGCCACCTAAATATTTTATTTTGGCGGGAATTTAAGGAGAACCCTGACTTCGGGTGTCAAAGGCCACGTGATCCGTTCCCCATTCACCGAAAGTTGCTCTCGGCTCGAAGAACTTGGGTACGATTAGAGAAGGTCAGCTATGAGCACCCCTCGCTCGCCCGATCAAAGGTCGGCCTCTACTAACCATATATCTTGTTTTGAAAACATTATATGCTCTTATTCCGGTTATTAGCCTAGAATTACTATGTTATGCGCACAGCAAACAAGTATAGACCAAATGCCTAAATTGGAACAAAACATTTCATGTTGTTTGAAAATGGTTGCTACTCGCAAGTAGGCTAAAATGCAGAATTTGCCACCCTCAAGTGGGCTTTAGAAAAGATGGTTTTGTCACTATCTAGTGGGCTTAAAACTCACAGTTTTAGTGCATCATTCCAATTTAGGTAATTCAACCTCAATCCAAGGCACTCAAGCAGTTATATCACATAGCAGCTAGCCTCATGGTAAGTATGTAGTCATGGCAACACCACACACATGCAAGGATGCTAAAGCATGAGAACTTACCGAGTACTCCGAGCCAAAACAGAAACTAGTTACTAATCATATGCATGATTCTAGTTCATGTTAAGATGGCTAATGCAACACATGCAAATGCAACTAAAATGGGCTCGGCTAATCTACAATGACATGTGAAATGCTACAACTAACACATATTCAATTTGGAATTGGAATATAAAATGCAGTTAGAATGATGCGCCGAGTCCGGTGCATGCAAAACGAATGAATGGATGCAAACGTGCTATTCATACTGTATGCTAATTGAAACATTCCCTAGACTAACCATCGAAAGCTAGTAAATAAAAGGGAAGAAAGACGTGGGTTGGAACAAGACACACTCACGCACACTTATTACAACAATTCCTCACTCGGAGGGTCCCGAATAAATATTACAGTCCGAATAAATAATACTAAATTAATTATAAAAAAAATTTCTTATTAATTAACAAATTAAATGCAGAAAGAGGTGGCCGCAGCCCCGCTCGGGATCGTGAATGATGCATGCTTGACTCGTCTCGCCCGGAAACTCGCTGCCATAGCATTGTTGCCTTTGTTAACACTGCCCTGCTCCTCTGAGACTGCGAAAAATTCTTGGGGCACCTCTAAACTAATTCCTGCTCTCTGGAATATCATTGGCCAATTCAAAGCACCACCGGCCATGGGGATTGGCTTATCGGCAACTGTATACCACCGCTAGCACACCATGGCGGTCGGCACTATAGGTGGCCGGCTGGCCATTACTTCTCTGTAGAATCCTGCAGTTGACAGCAACAGAGGGCAAGCAGTGTATGGCATGGAATTTTCAAGCAAATGTGAGCATCGACGCACTCCCTATCATGCAAATGGAACTCAAGGGAGTATGGCCCTCAGTACTCGGGCCACCAATCACGTACTTCGATGCATGGTGGCCAAAGGCACCAAGTTTGCAACTCAATGTAAATGCATGCAACAAAACAAATGAATGCTAACGCCCTATCATGTTGAGATCAAGGGCATCGGCGACCGAGGATTGAGGCACGTTTCATCACTTTGAGTACGAACGCATCTCAATCCTCATGCTTATTTTGACACCCCAAACCAAGCATAATGCTATGTATGTATGCCATATGCAATGCAAGGTAATGCAACTAATGCAATGCAATATGAGCATGCTAACCTAATGCAATGCAATGCTACCAAGACATGCAAGCCAAACAAATGCAATATGAACATATCAAGCATACAACAAGACTATGTAATGCAACTAGCTAAACAACATGCAATGCAATCATGCAAACATGGTACAATGTAAGCATGCAACTAATGTAATGCAACATGCCAATCATGCAATGGTGGACTTAAACCATAAAGGGCAGACCTCAGCCCATCCCAAAACAGTGGCCAAACATGATGCATAAGGACATAAATCATGCATGCAAACATGCACACAGCAAGGACCATCACCTAAGCATGAAAGGGGCATTCCACTACGACTATCCCAACCACACATGGCATGGATTATGCAACTGAAAATAGAGTTTTAATGCATCAAAATACACCCCAAAACCCACATGAATGGCATCCCAAGGACTTAAACAAAAGGCATATACCAAGGACCCAAACATGGTGCACAAGATCACATTTCTTCAAGGTGTGAAAGGATAACAAATGCAATCATGTAAGCATGGATTAGGGACTGAAATGGTATGGGAAACGATTCCAAATCATTGAAACAACCTAACTAAAACATGTTAATGACTCACATACTCAAGGCTCACAAGCCAAAATGCAAATAGGCTATACCAAATATGGCAAACATGATAAAATCAGTACCCAACAGACCTTAAGCATGGCAAAATATGACCAAAAGCTTCACAAAGCTAGGTAAAAACATGCAAGTATGATGGTCTAATGGCAAGATGCATTTCTAGGCAAAATGGAGGAATTTAAGGCAAGTATATAATGCATGAAATGGACCAACGAACCAACATGGGACAGAGGTAAAACATGCTAAATAACCACTAAATAACCTTTGAAATAAAGCCAAACAAAACTAGGCATGCATGCTACCTTTATAAGCCTTAAACACAAGCAAAAGAGACACAAGGGGAGAGGGGTGTCCCTTCTCTTAAAAGACCTCAAAACCCCTTCTTCACCACTGAAAATCCCCTGGATTTCAGTGGTGAGAAGGCCAATACACCAAAGTTCCCAAAGGTTAACAAAGAAGGCACAAAAAGGGCCAAACAAGGCCTAAGAGGGGGAGGTTGACCCCCAACACCAAAATGACCTTAATGAAACATGTTAAGCAAGCAAATACAAAAAAAATTTCTGTTTATAGCTAAGCTTAAATCAGTGTGCAAATGGGTGTAAAACCTTAAGCCAAAATGAGGGATAAAAGGGTCAGTGTCTCACCCTTGTAGACCAACTTCAAAATCACCACTCTAGCAGGTTTTTCTGAGTCAAAACCAAGTCTTGAGTCCCCACAAGACCCTCCAGCAACCTCATCTCCAAGGTAGGGTCTTTGGCTAGGTGGTTGTGTGCACAAAGTGAGAAGAAAAGGGACTTTAAGGCTTCAATATAGAAAGAGAGAGGGGAATATATAGAGAGAGAGTATGTATCCCTTTTGGCCAACTCCAGAACTTATGTAAATGAGAGGGAGGCTCTTCTTTATAGAAAAATTCAATGCAAAGCTTCCAAGGGAATCTAACTCAAGGAACAAATCCCTCCATACACGTATATGGATGGCAGAATCTATGCTCACCAGCTGGCACAGCTGGCATCTACTCAGCCTGTAGAACACGCAGGAAGGCCACCGACCAGTTAATTGGTCGACCGGCTACTTTAACTGGTTGGTTGGCCATCTATTTGGTCGGTCGGCCATCTGTTCTGGTCGGCCATCTATTTGGTCGGTCGGCAGGAAAAATCTACTCTGTAGGTCCAACTTCAAACGGGCATAACTTCTTCATATGGACACATTTTTAGGTCATTCTCGTGTCAAAATTGAATCCACAGAAGTAAGATTTCCAATGGCACCAGCCTTGCATCAAAATTCTAACTGTGCAAAAAGTTATGCTTGTTTTGGTGAAGGCTGCTCAGTTTCGGTCCAACTGGGATGATGCCCAACTTCAACCAATCATATCTCCCCCATCCGGACACGGCTTTAGGAGATTCTTGAGTGCAAAATGAAGCCCCGAAAGTCTCCTTTCCAACGGTGGTGCCCTCATACCTTAACTCCAAGTGCATAGACAGATAGGTCTGATTTAGCAAGGACTGCTCGACTCTCTCTTAGCGGTTCATACCCAACTTCTTCCTCAGCTAGGTTTCTTCTCTCTTCTCCTCTTTTCTTCAACTCCAAACCCCCGAACAAGGTGTTTTGAAATATTTTTCAAAGATTTCATCTCCATTTCATTCATTTCCACTTTGTCCTTACTCGGTTTATCGAAAAGTGCATCATTTGACAAAATGTGAGCCTCAGAACATTGTAGAAACTTTATTTCAGAAATGTTTTGAAAGAGAGGGTTTTAAGGTCTAAAAACCATCCAAAATAGTTTTGGTCCAAAATGGGGTGTGAAGTTGAGATTTGTCTCTTTCCTTGCCGAAGAAATCGAACTTTTCCCCTGCACACCTTTCTCTACCAAGTAAACCATCAGTGGTGCCCAAGTCTTAAGGGCGGTAAAAAATGGGGTGTCTGCAGTGTCAAAGTAATCAAGACATTCTTTTTGTCTAAACCTTTGACCACAAGTCTTGCCTTGTATTTGTCAATTGATCCCTCCGCTTTCATTTTTCTTTTGAAAATCCACTTGTACCCAAGAGGTTTACAACCTGGTGGCAAATCCACCAATGCTTAAGTGTGATTTTGCAAGATGGATTCAACTTCACTATTGACAGCTTCTTTCCATAAAGGAGCCCCATGACTGAACATAGCTTCTTTAAAAGTTAAAGGCTCATTTTCTAACAAAAATGTTCGAAAATCTTGACCAAAAAATTTTGAGGTTCTAGCACGTTTACTATGCCTAGGTTCCTCTTCCTCATTTTGATCTAACTTTTGCTCTTGTTCTTAATCATGTTTTTTATCCTGACTAGTAATAGCATCATGAGATCTTCTATTGTTACTAGTTTCTTGCCAGTCTTATTTGGAAATACATGTTCAAAAAAAGATGCATTCTGAGGTTCAATAATAGTATTTATATGCATTTCGGAATGTTCTGATTTATAAATCAAAAACCGATATGCACTACTATTCTTGGCATAACCAATAAAAATGCAATTAATAGTTTTAGGACCTATCTTAGTCTTTTTAAGACTAGGAATAGCCAATTTAGCCAAACACCTCCACACTTTTAAGTATTTGTAGGATGACATTCTTCCATACTACAATTCATAAGGTGTTTGATTCATTTTCTTTTGAGATACTTTATTTAAAATATAATTACCAGAAATTATTGTTTCCCCTCACAAGTTCTGAGGTAATCTAGAACTTATTAACATGACATTCATCATTTCTTTTAAAGTCCTATTTTTCCTTTTAACAATTCCATTTTGTTAAGGTGAGTAAGGAGCGGTGGTTTGATGAATTATTCCATATTCTTTACAAAACTCACTAAAAGGTGATTCATATTCACCACCTCTATCACTTCTTAGTTTTTTGATTTTCTTACCAAGTTGATTTTCAACTTCATTCTTATATTGAATGAAAGTTTCTAAAGTTTCATCCTTGGTTCGAATTAAATAAACATAACTATATTTAGTATAGTAATCTATAAAAGTGATAAAATATTATTTCCTACCTCTAGTTTGAATTGATTTAAAATGACAAATGTCACTATGAATTAGTTCAAGTGGTTCCGTACTTCTTTCAATTGAATGAAAAGGAGTTTTGTATAATTTTGCCTTAATACAAATTTCACATTTATGATTTGAATCAATATCAAATTTAGGTAAACATTTCATATTAAATAATCTACGCGAAGATCCATAATTAACATGTCCAAGTCTACCATGCCATAAATTTGATGACTCAAGCAAATAAGAAGAAGATGTATTTTTATTAATAACTGAAGGTACAACGATCATTACATTCATCTTGACAAGGCCATCAGACATGTAACTTTTTTCTACATACATCCCATTCTTAGTAAGTAAAAATTTATCACTCTCAAACACTAGCCTAAACCCATTCTTACTCAACAAAGATCCGGAACAAGATTCTTGCGAATGTCCGGTACATGCAGCACATTGTTGAGAGTGAGTTCCTTTCTAGATATCATTTTTAGAACAATCTTCCTTTGTCCTTCAACTTTGGAAGTTGAGGAGTTGCCCATAAAAAAAATTTCATCGTTGTCCACTGTAGAATAAGATGTGAATTATCTTTTTGTCGGCACAAATGTGGCGAGTAGCACCAGTGTCCACCAACCATTCTTTAGGATTTCTGACAAGATTTGCCTCAGAAACAACTGCAGAAAGATTGATGTCATCTACACCATTGGAAATATTATCCACTTCGGTCATATGGGCTTGCTTGTTCTTCTTTTGCTTTTGCCTTTGCTACGGCAATCTTTGGCCCGATGTCCCTCTTTGTCATAGATGTAACACTTGCCATTAAACTTGTACTTTTTAATTTCCCCTCCTTTAGTGCCTTGTGATGAACTTTCTCCAAAAAACTTCCGTTCCTTTGCTTTTGGAGCATGTTCCACCACATTTGCCTTAGACTCCATAGGATGTTTACTAGCCCGCTTTTCAGAATTGTGATTGTCCTCCTCAATCCTCAAACGCACAATTAATTCTTCTAAAAACATTTATTTGCGCTTGTGTTTGAGGTAGTTCTTGAATTATTTCCAGCCTTGTGGTAATTTCTCAATTAAGGCTGTAACTTGGAAGGATTCACTGAGTGACATACCTTCTGCGTAAATGTCATGCAGAATGAGTTAGAGATCCTGAACTTGGCTGATCATAGTCTTACAATAACCCATCAAGAGTCCAGGAATTTGCCAATCACAAATTTCTTTGAGCTGGCATCTTCCGTTTTGTACTTTTTCTCCAAAGACTCCCAAAGTTCCTTTGTTGTCTTGATAGGACTGTAGACGTTGTATAATGTGTTGTCAAGTCCGTTCAAGGTGTAGTTCCGGCAAAGGAAATTAGCATGTTTCCAGGCATCAACCGCAGCAACCACTTGCTGGTCAGTTTTATCCTCGTTCAGAGTAGGAGCATTCTCACGAAGAAAACGAGCCAGGTTTAGAGTTGTAAGATGGAATAACATTTTTTGTTGCCATCTTTTAAAATCAGTTACTGAGAACTTCTCTAGCTTCTCACTGTGATTTACCAGTACCGTCACAATAAGAGAGGGGATTGGCACAATTGCAGCCACCATTCCAGTAGTCATTTGAGCATTTGTTTTAGTAGCCATGAATTCTAAATTATAAAACAAAATTAGAATTAGAATTTATACTACACAGAAAATTAATCCAAATTCACAGAATTAAATTATGTAAAAATAAAAAAAATAAGAATGTAACTTTTATTTTTCAATTAATTTGGAAATAAAATAAAATTTTATTTAACCAAATTAATTCAACACAGAAAATTAAATTTTTGTAACACTTCAATAATTTAAAAAAATAAAAAACCGAATTTATTTTTAATTAATGAACACTCATAAATTATTTAAGAAAACCAAAATTAATTTCTGACAAACTTCACAAATAAATATTCTGAATTGTTAATGACACCAATATATTACTACTAGTTGTCAAAAAATAGACAGTATATTACTACTATCTGTCAAATAATATATTATTACTATTTGTTTTCCAATCATAATATTATTTTGTAAAATCACAGAAAATAGTTTATGTAAGCAGAAGAAAGAAGAAAAGAAATAAACGAAAAATTCTGTAAATAGAATAATTCGAATATGTTTTAAGAATGTTGGAACAATCCTCTGTGTACAATAAATAAATTGAAACAAAATCAAATAAATAAAATAAATAACTTACATAATTTATTTTATCGAAGCGAATGAAAAAACAAAAAAATCAAGTCGAGTGTGTGACACTCTATTCTTAAGATAGACTTGCCCCGCTACGGTACTTACGGTTAAGTGGCGTTTATCTCCCAGGATATAATGATCTTCACAAATTGTAGTAGCACTCCAAACAATTTGTTCGGCAAACAAAAATGTGTTCTTACTCTCTGAATTTTTTCTAAAATTAATAAGAAGATTATCTCATGCAAGAGAGCAAAGGTAGAAGGAAAATGCAGAATTTTGGATTAGAAATTTGTTAGAATGGTCTAGGTATATATAAGACCGAAAAGGTGTGAATTTAAACTCCAACGATCTGAATTTTTGAATGAACAGGTGTTGTTACTATTCAAACAGATCTGCAACTGCTACAGTTAAAAAACTATCAGATTTTGAATATGTCTGGACAATTAACAAATTTGAAAACTATTTAAATCTGTTCGACAATTTCTGTAGGGAATTCAGACAGAAGAAGGTACAAATTTTGGACATGAATTTGAATTCAAATTACAAAATTTAAATTAATTTTTCCCACAAGAAATTTTGTCTAAAAAATTAATATTATAACCGACCCGACCAACAACCCACACCCGCGCCAAGCACGGCTCGGCCCAGTCGGATGGCGGCGGCAGGCGCGCATGTGTGATGGTTTGGGCCAAAGTACCATTTGTCCATAACTCCTCCCTTCTACAAACTTAGGGTGCCCCCTAGAGCCCAATCCAAGTGTTGCATTCTAGAGCTTATATACGCAACAAAGCTCTCTTAAAGTTTTAATGTGGGACAACCCATTTTAAGGAAACCCACATTTAATTCTTTAAATGTCCATTCCATGAACCCGAAAACGACGTGAAGTTTTCATTCACTCATAAATGATTTTGACGAACTGTCTTCACCGTGTGACTTGCTACGCAACGAGAAACACGTCACCTCTTCGGACCCACCCAAAAAAAGTTTAGGGTCCACTCAATTTTGGACTTAAAATTAGCCCAAAGTAAACATATATAAAACCAATTTTCCAACACTAAGGCCTCGTTTGGAAGCAGGCTAATTTAGTAACTTTTTGGCTATTTGGCTAAAATATGAGCTAAAAAAATTAGTATATTTGGGATGACTTTTTGGTTTTTTACGAAAAAATGTACAAAAAGTAGAGAGAAAAGAGAATCTTTGACCTTTTTGTATGAGTTGTTGGCTTTTTGACTAATTTAGTAACTTTTTGACTTTTTGACTAAAAATGAGGATTCCCAAACGAGGCCTAAGTCCTCTTTATGGTACTGCCCGCAAAAAAAAAAAAAACACAAATCAATCACCAATCACCAATTTTTTGTGCTCCTTGTCTAATTTCATCTGGACTATAGAACTATGGAGCACAAAATCATTTTATCTCTAAAAGGATGTTTGTTAAAAGATTTACAATTTTTTTGTCATTAAACGTTCTTTTTTAATTTTTTGGAGCGGCTTTTTAGTGATATCTCTCATGACAATATAAATTGGTCTTATAATATATTTTGTATCAAAATTTCACTCCATTAGTTTTTATTTATTTATTTATCTATTTTTAAATGCTATTGGTTGTAGTTAAATATGGATTGAGATTCTCTGGGATGGAGATTTCCATTCTATAATCAATGACTCAAAATAGTTTATATCAACAAATTTTTATTTAAATTTAAAAAAAAAACATAAAATTTTCAAATTTAAAATGACGTGGTAATTAAAAACTATTCACAATTTCGACGATATGTTACAACATTACGGAGTGAAATAGAGAGGATCATAATTCTTCAGGGATATGTGGGTGTTGTCTAAGGGGACGGTGTGGGAGCAGACCCTACCCTTTTACCCCTTTCACTTCTGCTATTATTAGCAAATTTCAAACTTCCTTTGTGAAAACCTTTATCTTTCTCTGTTGAACTCCATTCATTCATGTAGTACTCTTCTTCTGTACTTTCACTTCCTTCTTTAGATGATGGACCACAAAACATGCCACCCCATTGTGGAAAGTATAACAAAACTACTGGAAGTGTGCAACATATCATCATGACACCCATCAGAGTTATACCTGTCTCTGTTTTGTATTTAGATCCTCTAAAAAATATCAATTGTGTCAAAAGTGCACCAAAATTTCCCCCGCCTCCTGTCATCCCGGAAGCTATGCCCAAAGATCTGAAGAATGAGACATATGATGGATATAAAATGACAACGTATAAATAGTTATGTCAATTCTTTTATATATACTAACATTTATAGTTGTATAAATATTATTGAAACAAGACTTGTAACGAGTCAAGTAATCCATAACTAAATTGTCTAATTAGATGGAAGACAACTTGAGTTCCTTCTAAGTAGTCTACAATCATATAGGCAGGGTTGATCCTGAGTTTTACAGGGCCCTCAGCGAACTTTTGGGAGGGGGACACTTCTACGTATTTACCCAAAAAAAAGGGATAAAAAATTAAATATAGAGCAAAATTATATCTATTTTAAAATTGCTAGTATCTACACACAATTTACTTAGATATAGATTAAGATAGGAAGAAATCATTATAAGAATTTAAAATGATAAAAACTTTGGTTATGTTGATTTATAGTTTAACAAAATCTAATTACTATACGGACTGTTTGTTTTAGAAAAATATTTTCATAAGAAAAAAATATGTTTCAAAAGTCTATAATTTTTTTTTTTTTTACTCTTATCTCGACATGATTCATCAATTTCAATCATTGCCTTGTTTTATATATATATATATAAGTTTTATCTATAATTAGTTAATTATTAAATTTTTTCTTGTAAAATAAATTTTGTTTGCCAAACACATAAAAATTAAAGAAAAGATATATATTTGTCCGTAAAATATTTTAAATCAAAATAAACAGAGTTTAAGAAAAAAAACAATTGTAAAGTTTTACCAAATAAAAATTGAACCAACAAGGATTTTTTTTAGGCCTTTTAATTGGGCTTTATTTTAATATCTAATACTATAATGAACTAAAAATAATTTAGAAATCCTTATTTTGATCCAAATTTTGGTGGCCTAAGCAAGCCTCTCTTGCTTCTGCCCAGGGCGGGGTTTGCGTATAGGAAAAGTCTTGGAGACTAGGGGGAAAAAAAAGAAAAGAAAAGAAAAACTGAATTTTTTATTAATGGTGTGAATTTAAATTGATATGTTTTTGGGAAAATATCATTTAAGTGGATGGTAGAAAAAAATATTTACAAATTAAAGAAAAATTTGATATAATAGAAGTCAAACTCATAAAATTTTCATAAAAATTTTCATGACATTGATTTTTGAACTTTCCACTTGTTGGTTATTTCCCCTATTTTTTGGGGGTTCTGTAGACATTAAGGTTTGGGTATAACTTATTTTTTAAATTTTTGTTTTTTTATTAAAAATAAGCAAAAAAAATAAATAAAGAAGTGATCACAATATGCCAATTAATAATATCTAAATTCACTTTATAAATATAATGATTTCCCCTATTTTTTGGGGGTTCTCTAGACATTAAGGTTTGGATATAACTTATTTTTTAACTTTTTGTTTTTTTATTAAAAATAAGCGAAAAAAATAAAAATAAAGAAATGATCACAATAAGCCAATTAATAATATATAAATTCACTTTATAAATATAATGATGTGTAAAATGATATACAGAGAGTGTTATCTTAAAAAAGGTATTTGGTGTAATAGGTACACTACCTCAGCTTAACAACTTGGAGAAAATTTTATTAAGCCTCCCTTTGAGAAGTGGGTTGTATTTTTAGTTTTTTGACTTTTTTTGTTATTTTAGTCTGGACTAAAAAGTTTGGTTTGGAAAAGACTTTTTGACTTTTTAACTTTTTTGACTTTTTTTGTGAGAGAATAGTGTAATAATTATGCGTTGGATGTGACGTTTTGTTTGTTATGGCTAAAATAACCTATTTTGTTTTTTGTGGCTAAAATAGTCCGAAACTAACTTGCCAAACGGACCCTAAAAATGTGGCAAATATACTAAGTCCTCATTTGGCAAATGACCGTTTTTGTCAAAAAGTTATTAAAAAAATCAAAAAAGTCAACAACTTATACCAAAAAGTCCAAGATTTCATTTTCTCTCTACTTTTTACACATTTTTTCATAAAAAAATCAAAAAGTCATTCTAAACATACTAATTTTTTTTACATTATATTTTAACTAAAAAATTAAAAAATTATTAAAAAAATATGTTCCCAAATAAGACCTAAATCATTAAATTCTTCCCTCTTACATCACCATAAATCCTTTTCCATCCTCTCACCAACCTCTCAGATTTTCTCGGAGGAAAATTTCATTAAAAATGTGACAAAAAGATATTAAATTCTTCTCTCTTACCCTAAAATTTATGGTGGTGTCGGAGAAAGGGAAAGAAAAAAAAAAATTAGCCACAACCTATGTTATTGTTTGCATTTATACAGGCCGGCCCTGAAAATTCAAGGGCCCTAGGCGAGTTTATAAATTTGGGCCCCTTGTACATACGTCCAAAAAAAAATATATATTTGTTAGTGGCCACTCAAATTTGCTTGAGTAAATTTGGGCCCTTTGTTTGTTTTTTCGATTGGACTAATTTTTTTATTTGTTTTTAATATAGGCCTGCAACATGTTTTTATTTGGGCCTTTTATAGTGGGCTGTTTTATTTTGGAGGTCTTCTATTTTAGTAAGTTGTTTTGTTTTTGAGGGCTTCTAACAATAATTAGACTTTATTTAAAACTTGATAGTATAATGGGTCTTCAAAATTTGGGGCCCTATTTTGGACCAAATTTTGGGGGTCCTAGGCACATGCCTTACTCGCCTTAGCCCAGGGCCGGCCCTGCATTTATATTGAGAGGCTGAGTGAAAAAAAATTGATAAATATTTTTCATTTAAATGGGTGATGATGTGTAGTGGGTCTTGATTAAAGTGTTTCGGGTGGAGAGAGGAGAGAGATAAGAGAAAGAAAAATGTCAGAAATTTTAAAAGTTTTATTAAAATTTTTATTAAATGTCTCATATGAATGTGAAGATTTATATCATATGAGTTTCGCGTGAGTTTCACACTCATGTAAAATATTTGATAAAAATTTTTAAATCTTTAATATTATCAAGAGAGGAATAGATAAATTATTACAATATTTGGTCAACCTTTAAAACTTAATGTGATGATTTATATGTGTGTACACCCTAAATAATGTGGTATATCTGCTATAAGAAATATTTTCTCCAAAAAAATTGGATCCACAATATTTAAGTCTATTGTTTTTTAAGAAAATTTAATAGATTATCATGCGATTAAATTTAAAAAACCAATCAAATTTTTAGGTTCTACTTAACTTTAAGCTGATGAAGATTGCATGAAAACTTACCTTCGGGAGATAAAGGGAACAATCCCAAACGTAAGCCCACAAGAAGCTTGAACACACAAAGAGAAGGCAACCAACACAGCAATGGAAGCACCCAAAGACCCAACTCTTCCCAGAACAATGCACAACAACCCTCCCAAACTCTGCACTGTCCACAACGCCCACAGCCTCCCTCTCATCCCGAACCTCTTGGCCATAGCATCCGATATAATCCCCCCAGTTGGCCTCGAAAATATATTAGCCAATCCAAAACTGGCCGCAATGATCCCTGCAGTGTGAAGATTGACATTGAACCTGTCGTAAAAGTACTGCGCGATAATGTTGTCGACAGTCAATTCTACTCCGAAACAATACCCGTAAGTGAGAGCCAGGGTCCACACTCTGTAATTCGCGACAGCGTTGCGGAAAACCCGGGAAATCTCATCTCTGTGTTTTTCACCGGATTTTTTGAGGTCGGTGAAATTCCCGTCTGGCAAGTCCTGGGCTAAAAAGAAAATGGAAAAAGCCGAGGTGGTCTGCATTAAAGAAGGAATGAAAAATGCGATTCGCCATGCAGTGAATCTGACAGCACCCATGTCGAGGATGATAGAGAATACGTAAGGCATGATGATCTGAGTTGCACCGCCGCCGAAGTTTCCCCACCCGGCAGAGACGGCGTTGGCGGTGCCAACAACTGTTGTGGAGAACATGGTGCTCATCCAGAACTGGGTGGCGACGAAGGTGGCCAGAGAGAAGCCGACGAGGAAGCGGACGACGAGGAAGCTGGCGGCGGAGTTGATAATGGAGAAACAGTAAACCGCCGGAGAAACGAGGAGGAGGAGGGCGGAGGAGGCGAGGCGGGGCCCGAACATGTCGCAGGCAGACCCCATCACAACTCTGGCGAAGACGGCGCCGGAGACGGAGGCTATTCCGGCGTTGCCGATTTCGGTGGCCGTGAGGTTGAGGTTGTCGCGGATGATGGGGAGGAGGGGCGCGGCTGCGAAGGTGGAGATGAAACTGCAGAAGTAGGAAATCCAGGTGATGTGGAATGCCCTCATGTGTGGCTGCGCCACCGTGAAGAGGCGGAGTACGGTGGCTTTGTGTTCGGAGTCCACCGGAAGTAGGAAATTTGGACGGTCAGGATTGGTCTGATCAGGGTTCGCCATTTTTGTGTCTTTTACTTTTTGGAAGTGAAGAGGATCAAAACTGGAAGAATAGAAATATGCGAGAAAGAGGAGAGACTGGGACTCAAATTATTGAATCTAATTTGAATCCCAGTTGATTGGAGGTTGGTGTTTTTTTTTTTTTTTTTTTTTTTTGTTGTTGGATTCTTATCCACTTGGTTGCCTATTTATAATGAAAATTCTTCACTACACAAGTGTAATGGTTTTTTTATTTATTTGAAATAATTATAAATTTACATTTTTGGATATGTAACAACAATATTAAGTGTGTTTCATTTTAATTTTTTAAATTCAATTTTTTAGAAATTTAGTTTTTTATTTTTCGTGTTTTTTGTTTTTAGTGAATATATTTAGAATTTTAAGCAATTTTTATTTTTTACTTTTTTAGATACAACTTACTTAGATGTAGGTGTATCTAAAAAATAAAATATTTTAAAAATCAATAAATATACAAGAATATTAAAAATGTACTGAATTCTCGTATTTTTTTCATATTTTTTAATATTTAGTAAATTTTTTAAAGATTTTTTTTACAAATATTATATTTTTTAAGTATATTTATGTTAGATGCATTTAAAAATTAAAAAAAATACTTAGAATATTAAAAAAGATATTCAGTGAAAACAAAAAAAAAATACAAAAATTAAAACTAAACAAGTTGATTAGAAGTTTAAAAAAAAAAAAAATTGAGGCAAATCATCTTGAACTTATTTTTTAATTGACCAGCAATCCATCATGAGATCATTATTGCTCACTAATAATATTTGAATCAATGGTACAAACTCGCACAAAGACCACAGACTTTAGACATTTTTGTAAAACAATTTTTGGGATTTGTTTGTTTTTGTTTACTTTTTTCGGAAGATGGATGGGTTATATGTCTATGCATAATAAGAAGTGCCTCATCTTTTGGTGGGATATATGAGATGTGTGTTGTTTTTTTGACTTTTTTTTAATTTGGGATTAAAAATTTTTATTTGGGATGAATTTTTTGATTTTTTTGATTTTTATGAGAGAAAAAAATGGAATGATTATGATTTAAATATAATATTTTATCTTATTGACTTTTCAATTTATTTTGTCTTTTTGTAATTATTTTAGTACAAAAAGAGGATGTTAAACATAGCCAATGATCCTGATTTGAATTATTTAATTTATAAGGTCTATCAAGTAGTTTGTTAATGTAAAAAAACCAAGTTATTTAGATATGTTATACGGTTCAATTATGTGTTGAAAAATTGATGAGTTATTTTTTAAAATCACATTTGTGATAATATATATATAGTTTATGTTTGTTATATGTTACTTTGGTTATTTTAGTCACAAAAAGACAAAATATGTTAAAAAGTTAATAAGACATAATGTCATATTCAAACAATAATTATTTTATTTTTTCTTTCATAAAAGTCAAAAAAAAAAAAATTCATTCTAAACGAGACTTTTTAGCCTCAGGTTAAAATTGTTAAAAAAAAAATTAAAAAGTCAACTCACATCTCAAACGAATGGATAATATTAAAAATAAATATAATACAATTGTATGATTACTAACATATAATATCAACTTATTTTTACATAAATAATTTTCTTAACGTGTCTAATAAAATAAAGTATGCGAATACCAACGATGTATCTATCGAATGACAAATCTTTTAGGACCCCACAATCTCCGGACTCTTTTTGCTGAGCACAATAGTGCCTGCCCGTATGAACTTCAAAGCATAGTAAACAAAGCCAAAAAAAAGAATTTGACATCCCTCCCTCCATATGTCAAATTCGGCATAGGAAGGTAATGCCCAATGCCACCTAGATTAATGTCAAATTTGCATAGAAGGTAATGCTACCTAGATAATGCTTACCTAGTTTATTCCTCAAAAAAAGAAAATAAATAAATAAATTACACTGATACCCTCTGAAATTTATATTTATTATAGTTCTCCTTCTCATTTTTTAAAAATTACATCTCTATCCTGAGATTTAAAGTTTCATTACAAATTCTCCCTCAGTAATTTAAAATTTTAAAATACCAAATTTGCCCTCATTGGGTAAATTACATTAACACCCCTCACAGTTTAGAAATTACAATCCCCTCCCTAAGGTTTAAACTAGTATTATCAATTGTCCCCTCGGTTAGTATTAGTTGAAAAAAAAATTCATTGAAAAAAAAAATTAATTAAAAAAAAAATTTGTTAGTAAAATTTTTAAATTTCTGTTTAAAAACCAATGTAAGTTCATTTTTTGAATTTACGTTTTTTTTCTCAAATTTACAAACTGAGACAACCATTTATAAACCAAAAAAATTATCAAACAAGTTTTTATGACAGTTTCTAAAAATTTTGTAAATATAAATTGAAAACTGAAAACGAAATTGTTACCAAATAGATTTCAGATGGCAAAAATGTCATAAAATTAACAAATAATTAAATAAGTTACTAACGTAAGAAATGATTTATCAAAAGATTTCTAAGCTATGTATGGTTTGATTTTTACAAAAAAAAATTAAAAATTAAAAATTAACTTGGTTAAGAAATAAAAAATAAAAAATAATTATCATTTTTATATAATTTTTATCTTTCAAGTGGTTAGAAATAATTTTTTACAAATTAAATTGAAACAGCCATACGTATGTATATAACTTGCCCAAAAGTTAAAATAATAATTATTTTTTACCCTTAAATGATAATTATTTTTTATTTCTTATTTCTTAACCAAATTAATTTTTAATTTTTAAAAAAAAAATTCTAAAAATCAAACCATACATTGCTTAAGAATTTTTTGATAAGTCATTTCTTACGTTGGTAACTTATTTAATTATTTGTTAATTTTACGGTATTTTTACCGTCTGAGGCCTGTTTGGCAACCATTTCATTTTTAATTTTCAATTTATATTTACAAAAATTTTAAAAATTGTCATAAAAACTTGTTTGATAATTTTTTTGATTTATAAATGATTGCCTCAGTTTGTAAATTTGAAGAAAAAACGTAAATTCAAAAATAAGTTTACGTTGGTTTTTAAACAAAAAATTAAAAAAATTTATTAACAATTTTTTTTTCAATTAAATTTTTTTTTTCAAATAATTTTTTTTCCAATTACTTTTTTTTCAATGAATTTTTTTTTCAACTAATACTAACCGATGGGGCAATTGGTAATGCTACTTTAAACCTATGGGAGGGGATTGCAATTTCTAAAAATATGAAAGGGTGTCATTGCAATTTCTAAAAATATGAAAGGGTGTCATTGCAATTTACCCAAACATAAAAACACATTTAAAATAATATGATTATGATATTTATATGATTATGAACCGCAAAAATATAGGCCAAAAATAGATGCTATTTATCACTGAAATTTATTTTACCTCCTCAGTATTTTGCTTTTTATGTTTATTGAAATAATAAAACGAATGTATACATGTATGACCTATTATATTTTAAAATTAGTAAAACATATTATGCCATATAAAAAATCCCATAGAATATGATCGTTCAAAAAATATATATGTTAACAAATAATAATAAGGAAGAATAAAAGCGATATTAAAAAGAATAGAGAGGAGAAAAAAAAGAAAAAAAAAAAGGGTTTATTGTAGAATGCATTTAAAAATATGACTAGTTAATATAACAAAGTAAATTTTTTAGCTAAAATTTGATTACAAATTTAATTAGTTTGATGAATATATGTTCTTATATCATATGTGGTATGGCTTTTCAATTGTAAAGAGATATATAAATACTTTTTTTTAGAATAAATTATAAATACACTCTGTCACGACTCGCTTCCCGTATCTAAGGGTTAAGTATCGTGATGGCTAGTAACCGAAGTTACCTCCGGCCAATTCTTAAACAAATTACTAAACGCAAGCGGAAGAA
>NW_021026407.1:1034927-1062625 GCF_004153795.1 Camellia sinensis | reverse complement strand
CCCAATGTCCAATGAGCTGTGACAGTCTGTATGCAAAAGATTTTTCATACATTTATACATAAACAGTAACAGAACAGTATACACATATTTACAATCATTCAGACTAGGGACTCGACCCTAGAAACCAGTACAGTAACACTCGGTCTGTTACAGAACAGTAAAAACAGTACAGAAGGGGGAAAACAAACAAAACACCCCCAAGCCATGGCATGGCAACTCGAACCTCGCAGTGAGGCACAAAGGCTGGCTTGACAAAACTGGAGTCTAACCTTGACGCTCCTAGCTCCGATCTGGTGCCTGTACACCTACATATATATATGAGCAGTGAGCTAAAGCCTTACTGTATTGGCTTCCGCCAGGCCCTGTACTCTGTTTTATTGTATTACTGTTCTGCAGGCCTTCGGTAATCTCGGATTACTGGCCGGTTACGGTGCTAAACCCATAGGGCCGGGTTTGGGTCGTGACACTTGGGATACCCCTTGGAGTCCAAACCAAGTGTTGCCATTTAGAACTTATATACACACATAAGTTCTCTTAAGGCCTCGTTTGGGAACAGGCTAATTTAGTAACTTTTTGGCTATTTAGCTAAAATATGAACTAAAAAAACCTAATATGTTTGGGATAACTTTTTGATTTTTTACGAAAAGATATGCAAAAAGTAGAGAGAAAAGAGAATCTTTGACTTTTTGGTATGGGTTGTTAGCTTTTTAGTTTTTTTAGTGACTTTTTGACTTTTTGGCTAAACGGGACGCTTCCCAAACGAGGCCTAAGTTTCCAATGTGGGACAAACTTTACAAAGAAACCCATATTTTATTCTTTAATTGTCTATTCCACGAACCCGAAAAACGACGTCAACTTCCCATTTACTCATAAATAGTTTTGACGAACCGTCTTCACTGCGTGAGTTGCCATGCGACAAGGAACACATCACCTCTTCGGATTCACCTCAAAAGACGTGTGGGTTCTATCCAAAAATGGGCTCAAAATTAGCCCAAAATAAGCCTATAAAACTATATTTTTCCAACAATCCCTCACATGAATGGAATTTGACGGAGAGAAAATGCAACAACATGATCTAATTACAGAGAGTACAAATATTGGAAATATTCTGCAAAGGATAGGTACCTTTTGGTTTTGAACCTTCCCTTGTGAGACACTATCGGATTTACTAGCTAACTAGTGAACATGATGTCTAGAACTGTTCAGCCATTTGTGTAAACTAAGACAATAGAACTCACACAGTATATTACCAGACACAGTTTAGTTTTCACTATTGTGTTTATTTTCGTCCTGAACAACCTGGTATTTCATGAGTGCTCTAAAGAATTATAACTCTTCACAAATCTCATATAATTGGCCCAGTTCACACTCATATAGGTGATTCTTATGAAGAGTATCACTACAACAAAATTGAATTTTTACGGCTTGCAATATATGCCGTAAAAACTCTTTTACGGCATGCACACAAATGCCGTTATATGACATGCCGTGGAAAGTCAAACGTCATTTACGACATGCAGGTAAAGTTGTAAAAAGTAATAAATTAAACATGAATGACATACTTTGTATGCCATAGATAATTTTTTACGACATTTTTGGCATGCCATAAATCATCATCCTTTCCATGACATAATTTTGTATGCCGTAGAAAGTTATTTTTAATATATTTATGGCATACTATGTGTGGGGATATATTTTCTGAGTACCAACACGTGGCAAGGTGACGCCGAGGTGATCTCGGCAAGGCCGAGGTTATCTCCGAAGATATCGAAATCCGAGATAAGAGAATAAAAGATAATGGATAAGAGTCTTAGGATAAAGAGGAGACTTAGTCAAGATGAGGATAAAGCTCTTAGGGAGCTTATCTTTATCTCTTGAAGAGTCCAAAGTAAGTACTGAATTGGAGTCCATAGAAGTCAGACTTCTTGTGGGACTAGGATTAAGTAAACTATAAAAGAGAGGCACCCCCGTGGGTCTAAGGTACAGAATTTATGTTTTGAGCAGTTTTTAGCACTTGATTTTCTTTGAGAGATATACTGACTTGATCGTCGGAGTGCCCCCGGATGGAAGAGCCACCACTGGAGCCTTTTCTTTTTGTTGCAGGATAATTGAAGCCATCTATTCTGCCAGTGCTCTCTAGCTGATTACTAAGCGGGCAGTGTGATCAGAAAATCACTCACACAATTTGGTGCCGTTTGTGGGAAATTAGAAGAATAGATGGCCAGTAACAGATAGAAGGAAAAGATTGGGGACGACACTCCTGCTGGGAGTGGCGGACCAATCGACATTGATATTGAAGGAGACAACAACAATACAGAAACTCATGACCAGGGCCACGGAGAGAAAGACGTCGGCCAAGAGGGCGACACTTCGAAGAAGACAGACCAAAGCAAGTACTATAACGAAGATAACCTCCAGGTATGGAGGGATAGGTGCCTGCGGAGGGATAAAGAAGTAAAAGAATTGGCAAACAAGTTGGCAGACCTACAGTCGGTCGTCAACTTCATGATGCAAAACAATGTCATGCAGCCACCGTACCCGTTGCACGACACGCCGATTCCAGCAACTAATACCCAGAAGGGAGGAAGGAAAACAATCCCCGACGCCCCTCAGCACACCAGGAGCGGAAGACACTCACACCGATCTTCTAGGGAAGTTGGACAAGAGGAACCAAGACGAGAGGAGTCCCGAAGGACACATCACACGAAGGTCCCAGAGCCCAAAGAACATCGGCATGTTCAAGGGCAGACGCTCTGCTTTGACACAACCCATGGAGAAAGATCAAAACGGGCCCACCACGAGGCCGAAAGTAGTGTTCTGAAAAGATTGAAATCCAAAGATAGCCAAGCTACAGGGAGGAGTAAAGAAGACTTGAGAGATTACCTAAAGAGGAAGCAACAGAATGCTGAAGCTGAGGTAACTTCCCCGGCTAAGCCGAAGACACCATTCTCGGTGGAACTGGACAAATTTGAAGCACCAAAGAGATTCAGTATGCCGAGGTTCCAAATATATGATGGAAAATCAGATCCCAACTTTCATGTTGGACTATATCTGAATTCAATGGCATTATATAGTGGGAACGAGCCGTTGCTCTGCAAAGTATTCCCCTCATCCTTCGGAGAGATTGCATTAGATTGGTTCCATAAATTACCGAAGGGAAGCATAAAGACTTGGGAAGGCCTGGCCGAGATATTTGTGGCCAGGTTTGTGACAAACAAACTACAGCCCTTGAGGGTCGACGCATTGATGGCTTTAAAAATCACTAAGGATGAAGGCCTTAGGGCCAACGCAAAAAGGTACTACGAGGTGGCGGTCGTATCTTTTAAGAACGGCCTGAAAGATGACTGTCTATTACGAAAGTCTTTGGCAAAGACATTGCCAAAAAGCATGGAAGAACTCATGGCGAGAATCGAGAAGTACGCCAGAGTCGAGGAGGATGCGTCGAAAAACAAAGAGACAAAGCAGGAGAAAGGAAACGGCTCGCCGAAGTGAAGCCGAGGTAACAATGGACCGATCAAACAAGAAACGGAATTGAGGGCTAAACAGACAGTGACGACTGTATTCCGAGTCCCGATCCACAAAGTCCTGGATCAAATACGAAACTAACCCTATTTCAGAGCACCGACAAGAACACCAGGGGAATTTATGAGAAGAAACGTTGGTAGGCGTTGTGCTTACCACAATGAAGAAGGGCACCCAACTCAGGGTTGCAGAGCCCTAAAAGCACACTTAGAAGACTTGGTGAGGCAAGGCCATCTGAGGGACCTTGTCGATGAGGCCAGGACAATGGAAGAACAAGCAAGATTGCCTCAAGCACCAGCAGCTCCGCCTCCTCCAGCACAGCAACCACAGGCAGGAGGACCACGGGTGGTTAATGTAATTCACTCAAAAGTGAATGAAAACGACATACGAGGGGAAACCCAAAAGGTAAAACACCTACAGCATGTGAACCAAGTAGGACATAAAAGACCTCGGCCTGAAGAATGCCAGCGACCGACGATAGCCTTTACTGAAGCCGACCTAGAGATGGTCCAGCATCCACATAATGATGCCTTAGTAGTATCCTTCCAGGTTGGGGAGTGCCAAGTGAAACACATCCTGATTGATCAAGGCAGCTCTTGCGACATCATGTATGTTAGATGTTACAAAGAGCTGGGCTTTCATCCTGATGACTTGGAGCAATCCAATGGCCCAATGGTCGGCTTCAATGGAACGCCGACGTGGCCACTGGGCACAATAAACTTGGAAGTACAAGCCGACACTAAGAAGATCAGGACAGAATTCATGGTGATTGATACGCCTTCACCATACAACATCATCTTGGGAAGGCCATGGTTGCATGCAATAGGAGCAGTTCCCTCAACGTTGCATCAACTACTACGGTTCCCAACAGAGCATGGGATTGAAGAAGTCAGAGGAGATCAACTGTAGGCAAAGAATTGCTCCATGGCAGCAATGAAATCCACCTGTAACATTCGAGAGCTAGAAAAGGCAGAGATTGAAGACGAGGACATAAAGGTCCTAGATGATGTCGGCAAAGAGCCAGCCGAGAAAAGTGAAGAAGCACTGAAGAAAATCCTCGTCCAGGAGAATGATGAAGAATGATTCTTTCTTGTCGGCTCGGGATTAGCCGAAGAAGAAGAAATAGAACTGGAAACTTTTCTGCGAGCAAACATAGAGGTGTTCGCTTGGACACCTTATGAAATGCCTAGCATTGACCCCGAGGTCACATGCCACAAATTGAACGTTGACAGGTTGGCCAAACCTGTAATTTAGTGAGCCAGAAGACCGACGTTGATACACGTCGAAGCAGTAGAAGAAGAAGTAGACAGATTCTGGAGGCCAGGGCCATTAGAGAAGTACACTACCCAACATGGCTATCCAATACAGTGGTGGTAAAGAAAAAGAGCGAAAAATGGAGGGTCTGGGTAGACTTTACCAGCCTCAATAAAGCCTGTCCCAAAGACAGCTTTCCCCTGCCCAAAATTGACCAGCTAGTAGATGCCACTTCAGGGCACGGAAGAATGAGTTTTCTAAACGCCTACAGGGGGTACCACCAGATCGCCATGTACCCCCCAGACGAAGAAAAAACTGCATTCATCACCCCAAAAGGCCTATACTATTACAGAGTAATGCCTTTTAGGTTGAAAAACGCAGGAGCAACTTACCAAAGATTGGTAACCAAAATGTTCAAATGCCTGATTGGCCGAACAGTAGAAGTCTACATCGATGACATGGTCGTGAAGACCAAGGAACCTAAGGGTCATCTTGCCAACCTAAAAGAGGTAGTTGATATACTCAAAACATACCGGCTTCGACTCAACGCATCGAAGTGCGCGTTTGGAGTTGGATGAGGTAAGTTTTTGGGGTACCTAGTAACAAGAAAGGGCATTGAGGCCTGCCCATATCAAATCAAGGCCATCCTAGAGTTGAAGAGCCCGACATCGGCAAAACAGGTGCAGATGCTAACTGGAAGGGCCGCAGCCCTAAATAGATTCATCAACAGAAGCTCAGACAAATGTAAACCCTTTTTCAACCTGGTGAAGAAGGCCACAGACTTCCTATGGACTGAGGAATGTGAGGCCGCTTTGTCCGACCTAAAGAAATATCTGACCACGGCTCCAGTCCTCTCAACACCTGAACCTGGGGAAGAACTGTTTTTGTATTTGGCAGTTTCAGAACACGCAGTAAGTGCAGTGCTAATCCAAGAGGAAAATGAGGAGCAAAAGGTTGTTTATTATGTAAGCAAAACCTTGGCCAATGCAGAAACAAGGTACCTACCACTAGAGAAATTGATGTTGGCCTTAATAATGGCTTCAAAGAAGCTGAACCATTACTTTCAAGCGCACAAGATTATAGTGCTAACAGAGCACCCATTGAAGTCCTTGTTACAACAAGGAGACTTAACATGAAGAATAGCAAGATGGGCAGTGGCTTTGGGCCTGTACGACCTGGAGTTCAGGCCGAGAACAACAATTAAGGGCCAAGTTTTGGCCGACTTCGTGGCCGAATTCATGCCAGAATCCATCAAACATCGGGCTCCGTTGAGCCAAGATGAACAATGTCTAAGCAAACAAGGAGAAGCCCAGCCAAAAGCAAAAGAACAAGGAAAGGTAAAACTCAGACCCTGCAGCATTTATATTGGCGACTCTTTTCGCCTGTTTGTCGATGGGAGCTCAAACCGGCAAGGAGCGGGGGCAAGAGTAGTGTTAATATCTCCTGATGGGGAGATATTAGAACAATCTATTCGATTAGGGTTCAAGGCCTCGAACAATGAGGCAGAATACGAAGCATTGATTGCAGGACTAAAGCTGGCAGTGGCGGCAGAAGCAGATGAGGTAATAATTTTTTGTGATTCACAACTTATAGTAAATCAGACAACAGGAGAGTTTACCACTTGAGATGAGAGAATGTCGGCATACGCAAAGGAAGTCATCAGGCTGGCAGCCTTATTTCGCAACTACCGACTTCTTCAAGTTAGCCGAGATGATAACAGGCACGCCGACGCATTGGCCAACATGGCAAGCTCAATACAAACTGGAAAAACAAGGACAATAATGATTGATTATTTGTCGAACCCGAGCATAGAACCACCGATCACAGAACAAGAAACAATGTGTGTGGACTTGGGACCAAGCTGGATGGATGCAATTGTTGCATTCCTAAAAGAGGGAAAGCTGCCAGAAGACCATAAGGAAGCACACGAGGTCAGATTGAAGTCGGCAAGATTCAATCTGACGGCAGACAGACATCTCTACAGAAGGTCCTTCACTTGACCCCTTTTAAGGTGCGTACACCCTTTACAAGTTGAAGATTTTCTATATGAAATTCATGAAGGGATTTGTGGAAGCCACGCTGGGGGCAGATCACTAGCTCATAGGGCTATTACCCAGGGGTATTGGTGGCCCTATATGCAAAAAGATGCAGAAGCCTACGTGAAGAAGTGTGAACAATGCCAAAGGTTCGCACCTTTGATACACCAGCCAGCTGCTGACCTGAACCCTGTATCCAGTCCATGACCATTTGCCCAATGGGGGCATGGATCTCATTGGGCAGTTGCCCCAAGCAACTGGGCAAAGGAAGTACTTGCTGGTAGCAACAGATTACTTAACGAAGTGGATAGAAGCAGAACCTCTTGCCAAAATCTGAGATGTGGACGTCAAGAACTTCATATGGAGAAACATCATCACCAGATTTGGCATTCCAAGAGCAATAGTTGCCGACAACGGAACGCAGTTTGACAGTAAACTCATCAAGAACTTCTGTGCGAAATTCAAGATAAAGAATTACTTTTCAACACCAAGTTTTACCCAAATCAATGGGCAAGCAGAAGCATCCAACAAAGTAATTTTGGATGGGATAAAGAAGAGATTGTAGGCAGCAAAAGGAAAGTGGGTAGACGAGTTGCCCAATGTACTCTGAGCATATCGGACTACGCCGAGAAGATCAACAAGGAAAACCCCATTTGCCATGGCCTACGGCACATAAGCAGTCATCCCACTGGAGATTGACATCCCAGGGATCAGAACCCAGGGAGTAGAGAATGGGACTAATGACATACTTCTAGCCCGAGATCTGGATCTCTTAGAAGAAAGAAGGGAGAAAGCTGCAATTCAGCTCACAGCATACCAGCAACAACTTACTAGAGCTTACAATAAGAAAGTCAATCCAAGGGATTTTCAGGTCGGCGACCTAGTCCTGAGAAACGTTGTTGGCAACAAGAAAAACCCCAGAGAGGGCAAGCTTGGCCCAAACTGGGAAGGACCCTACAGAATCACTTCGGTATTAGGCAATGGAGCATACCGGCTTGAAGATAATGAGGGCAAAGCATTGCCAAGACCCTAGAACACTTGTAATTTGAAAATTTTCTATCATTAGATGTTCCTTGTTATTTTTTACCGACGTCATCAATAAAATTTTAGCAGAGTTCTCCAAAGACTTGTATAAAGATGCATAATGAGAACGCAAGTGGAACTCAGGTTCACATTGGGGGCAGAGAGAAGACAAAAATGTTTAACGCTTGTTGAAATTTGTAGCAATTTACAAGTTGAAGTTAAGCCGAGATAATTGTTTATCTTCACTTGTTGAAATTTGTAGCAATTTACAAGTTGAAGTTAAACCGACGTAATGCTTAACGCTTGTTGAAATTTGTAGTAATTTACAAGATGAAGTTAAGCCGAGATAATTGTTTATCTTCACTTGTTAAAATTTGTAGCAAATTACAAGTTGAAGTTAAGCCGAGATAATTGTTTATCTTCACTTGTTGAAATTTGTAGCAATTTACAAGTTGAAATTAAACCGACATAATGCTTAACACTTGTTGAAATTTGTAGCAATTTACAAGTTGAAGTTAAGCCGACATATATTATTTAACACTTGTGGAAATTTGTAGCAATTTACGAGTAGATCACTGTTTGGCACTTGTTATAACTTAAGAAAAGTTCACAAAGTTAAGATTAAACTAGTACATGTTTATCCTTGTAGAAATTTGTAAACAATTTACAAGACAAGTACTTGCCGAAGTAAATCGTCAGGTGGCATAACCGAGGTGTGTCACCCCGAGAAGATTGCACAAAGAAAGAAGAGTACATAAGACATGCAAAATATTCTAAGTATATAATCATGCAAGAGCTGTTAGAAGAAGACAAAGATACAAGCATTCACTGAAGGAAAGTTATGTTAAACATTCAGTTGAAACAGGGGCACATCAGCCATATGAAAAAGTTTACATTGTCTAGTACAAAAGACAAGACAGGAAAAACATGAAAATTAAGCTTCATCAGCATCAACAGCAACTTGGGTTTGGACCTCGGAAGGATCTGAAAGAGCTACCTCGACCGCCTTTTCCTCCGCGATCTCGGCATCAATCTGGGCAAGGGGTTCATCAATGCTTTTTTCGGCTACAGGAACATCGGAGGATGCCTGCTCCGAGGTAGTTTCCTTGACAACTCCATCGCCCTCTTCATCTTGAGTCAAGTCCAGGACTTGCTCAGTTGAAGGAAGGGACTTGGACGCAGTAGCCTCTTTCTTCCCTTTTCTCACCAAGGCATCGTCCTCTTCCTCATCACCATCTTCAGACTTAGATTCGCCAATGTCTTGACTTGAAGATTGAGCTGGAGGGAATGGAAGAGGGATGGCATCGACTTTCCTCAACGATGAGTCCTCAGGAACATTGAGTTTCTTCAGAAGGGACATCCAACCAAGAGTGAAACCCTTGTTGCATGCCTGCTTCACTTGAAGTTCATAGGCCTTAGTAACATCGGCCATACCTTGAGTGTACACCTTTTTGCCAGCTTCTTTGATTTCAGCGTCCTTGGTGGCCAGGGCCTCCTGAAGCTCCTTTTCGGCTTGGACCATTTTTTCCTCAGCTTCTCTCTTCTGAGACTCAGCCACTTTCCTGATGGCTTCAGCAGCCTCAGCCTTCTATTCGGCATTAGCCTGAGCTTTTATTACGGCCTCGGCTTGGTCCTCCAGTTTTTTCATCTTTGATTGAAGACCTTTGTTGGTCTTTTGGAGGGAAGAGAACTCCCTCTTCATCTCGACAAGCCTCTCCCGATTCTCAAAAGACTGCATTGAAAAAGAGTAGGCATGCTGAATGGCCTGAAAGAAAACAGAGGTATTAGAGAATATTCAAAGTATGAAATAAAGAGAAAGAAAGAAGAAAATTACCAAAAAGAAGACATTTACTTGAACAGAGTGCTGAAGCATTAGAGTATAGTTCTTTTACTCACTGTACTAGGCGTTTCGCTCCAGATCGCCTGGAAGAAGCAGAGCGGTACTGAGTGCGACGCCGACGTTTATATCATCGGCACTATCACTTGCCATGACAGGCTTATCCTCCAAAGTAATTGTGGGGGCCCAGGGGGCATCGGGCTTTTTTGATCCCGAAGTTGTTGCAGAAGAAAACCTCAGCTTTTTTGGTTGTTGGGATTCTGGTGGTTGAGACTCAGCGCCTCTTCCCAGTGGAAGGTTGAGATTTATCACTCTCAGCCAACTTTGAAATAGGCAGAGTGTCTTCAGACTCAACCTGAGCTACCTTAGCCTTTGGTTGAGCCTTTTTTATTCTTTTTGGCTTCGATGGAGGAAGGGTTTGTGTTGGCCGCTCATCAACAGATGATGGAATGCTGGCCAGAAGATCTTTGGCAATAGGCTTAGGGCGACCCATCTCGGCAGTAAGGACAAGTCGTCGCCGATGTTTTTGTTATGATATTGGGACTAGGTATGGAGCCGAAGTTGATGGCTGATCAGCTGAATCAGATGTTGATCCTTGATCTGTTCGTGATATGATGCAGTCAACGGAGTTGTAGCAGAGGGTGGAGAAAGGCTTTTCTTCTTCCTTTTGGGAACGTCGGGCAAAGTTGACTTGTATGATGAAATAAAATTGAGAAGCACAAGCGCATTCCTTTTATGGACTGGCAAGTCCAGAAGTTTCTTCAAGTCCTTGCCTGGGACAAAGGATTGGCGAAAATTTTTCGGTGGCTGACGAACAGCTGCAAGAAGAACAGACGTCAGAAACAGACAAAGTATTAAACACTTTGAAGGAAAACAGGCAAAGCTGAATACTAGACTCTCACCCTTGCCCTCTAAAACTGATCGGGGAAGAGGGTAGAGATGGATGTCCTCATCTGGAGCAAACTCCCAATTTCCCGAGGTAATGAGATCGTCATCTCCAGCCCCCTTGTTGGAGTCTGGGAGGTCGGCTACGATTTTGAATTCTGTAGACCTCGGCTTAAGGTAATAAATGTAGCATTTTTCTTTCAAATTAAGGGCACACATGGTATAGCAATGCTAGATATCGGCTAGGGTGATCCTAGCGTTTTCCTGTTTAGCTAAGGCTATGACACCAAAGATCACTCGATAGGAATTGATTGCCAGTTGCATGGGGTTCAACTTATAATAGTGAAGAATCTCGCGAAAAAGGATGTTGAGTGGGAGCCGAAGTCCGCACTCAGTAAAAGCTACAATGGGAAAGGGCATGGAGTTTTCTGTAGGCATGATGGAGTCATCATCCCCAGCCAGCCTCAGATGGACATCGGCAGGGATGGAGAACTCTTGCCTAAAGTACTCAAGATTGGTCGGGGTATCTACCCTATGTCTCCACATACCCATGATATCGGCCTGAATTAGAAGGGTTAAAATTCAGAAAGAAGATGCTTCTTATTGATGAGACCTCGGCAAAAACCTAGGTTTGGACTGGCACAGAAATTTGTAAGGAATGTTTCAGTTTTGCCCTAAATCGTGGGTTCTACAAACAAATCCCAAACCTAAAACTGTGGAGATGAAGATCAAAGGCACAGATTTGGAAAAGACACAAAAACAGAAAGCAAGAATGGAATTTCAGAATCAAGAACAGAGATGGTTTATCAAGAGCATAAAGAATACAAGAAATACAGGGCCAAGATTAGTGACAAAGATACAGGGAAGTAGTGAAACAATGCGTGTGTTCAAGATATGGGCAAGGGCAAAATCATGGGAAGGATACATTCAGGTGTATGAATCGCAAGTTAAGAGTTTCAACAGATGCAGTAAAGGCAACAAGTAATGAAGAATATCAACAGAATTGAAAAAAAAAGGAACAGTAGCTTACCAGAAGAAGTAAGGCCGAAATAAGGTTTTCCGAAGTCAGACAATGGTTGCAGGAGTAACAGAGTAGCGAAAGGTTCACCAGAAAGACGAATGAAAACAATTGCAGAGCTTAGAGCTTAAGCAATGGCGGATTCGAAAGAAAGAGTTTAGGGAGAGAAAAAGCAAGAGAAATCAGATGCAAAAGTGGAAAAATGAGGAAAGGGGAAAAGGTTTTGTCAAAAATAAAAACGGCGGCAAAAAATAATCAATATGCCTAGAAGAACGTATACGTCAGACGGCGCACGTAAGAAAGAGACGGCTTATGGGCGCGTCACAGGTATGAACCAGTAAGAAAGAAACGCGTGGTTAAAAACGGTTGAATTATGGTGTATGACAGCTCATACGCGTGGAAGGGTTCTTGAAATTCTTGTTCATATGGAAGCCGATCTGTGATAACCTCGGTAATGAATAATAGAGCAAGTTTAGCCGACGTGTTATGGGTTCAAATGATATAGGTTCCATCACCTCAGGATGCCGAGGTAATAGAACTTAGGGGGTAGTTGTGGGGATATATTTTCTGAGTACCAACACGTGGCATGGTGACGCCGACGTGTTAGCCGAGGTGCCACGTGTCCTGGTCGTGATGCCGAGGTTATCTCCGAAGATATCAGAATCCAAGATAAAAGGATAAAAGATAAGGGATAAGAGTCCTAGGATAAAGAGGAGAATTAGTCAAGATGAGTATAAAGCTCTTAAGGAGTTTATCTTTATCTCTTGAAGAGTTCAAAGTAAGTATTAAATTGGAGTCCATAGAAGTCAGGCTTCTTGTGAGACTAGGATTAAGTAAACTATAAAAAAGAGGCACCCCCGTGGGTCTAAGGTACAAAATTTATGTTTTGAGCAGTTTTTAGCACTTGATTATCTTTGAGAGATATACTGACTTGATCGTCGGAGTGCCCCCGGGTGGAAGAGCCACCGCCGGAGCCTTTTCTTTATGTTGCAGGATAACTGAAGCCATCTATTCTGCCAGTGCTCTTTAGCTGATTACTAAGCGGGCAGTGTGATCAGAAAATCACTCACACACTATGTATGCCGTATATAATCTTTTACAACATTTTTCTTACATGTCATAAATTATTACACTTTTTACAACATAATTTTGTATGCCTTAAAAAGTTATTATTAATATATTTCTGGCATACTTTGTATGCCGTATATAATCTTTTACGGCATTTTCTTACATGTCATAAATTACATCACTTTTCACAACATAATTTTGTATGCCGTAGAAGGTTATTTTTAATATATATATATATATATATAGAGAGAGAGAGAGAGAGAGAAGCAAATTCAAAGTTCATTACATGAGTAAACTCAATATATGAACACATGATATCATTAAAATGCCCACTTTAGTACTTGAAAAGCAAATTACAAGATCAGATAGCAAATTATATGTACAAATGAAAGCAAAAAGATTATACACAACACAAGCCAGTCAAGTCTAATTTATTATTAGGAGTAGTAGAGAGAGCTAAAGAATCAATTAACTTGGCCAATACAAAAAGGCCTTGTCCCAATACCAATTGTAGGGATTCGAAGAGCAAATGTTGCAGCAGCAGCAACAGATGCAAGCATACATTCCAGAACAACAGAAAAGCATCCAGCTTCCTGCAAAGCCAGGGCAAACTCAACAACCTGCAAAAAAATAAATCCATCTTAAGAGGAAATCTCTTCTTCAAAACTTACAAACTTATGAATTTTTTTGGAAAATATATAATAGTGGTAAGGTCATAACAGTTTTATGCAATCTGCATCACTTAACAAATTCAAAATTGACAAAAGCTACCCAAAATTGGATGGTAACCATTAGAGTAGCCACAAATGACAACATCCAAATGGTCATTTGGGAAATGGAGAGGTAAAGAAGTAGGCTCCTTGGGGGAGAGCTGCATTGCTTAGGTATCAGCTAACTGATTAGGAAACTATAACTTACCTTGATCCTCATTTTTGTTATATTATTTTCACAGTAGCTACTTTATTTAAAAAGAAATACCTCTATGAATGAAAAAAAAAAAATACCTCTATGATTTTTATATTTGAAAAAAAAATGTTTTTACATATTATGTATATATATATATATTTTTTTGGGTGCCAAAGTACACACTGATGCTATTATATAATATTAATATGTGAATAGTCATCCCATATACACTGTAAAAATACTCCTGAAATATAGGAAAACCAAAAGAATTTTGGAAAAATTTAGGGACCATGTCATCTACATTATAAAAATACTCCAAAATAGAGGGTTATTGGATGAATTTTGGAGACCTTAGGCCATAAGTAGCTTCCTCACTGACTTTGACTACAACTGTGAAGCATATCACAAGTTTAACACTACCTTATAACAACCTTGCAGTGTATATGTACAATAATACCTCTATAACATTTCAAAAAACAAAAAAGGAAAATAACTGAAATAGGTTGATTTCCATTAGACTAAATATTTAGGGGGGAAAACACATGTAAATATGATTTTTTCTACTACTGCAATGGTTATGGGTCTTCTTGCGTAGTATTGAGGATTAACCTTCCCTATATACTAAACAAAGCCTTCAATATAAACTTAGAGATCACAAGCACACAATAACTCAAGTAAATTCATGAGATATCAATTCTATTTTACCTGCACATCTACATGTTTATCTTCATAGCCTTAAAGAAAATCCATTGTCACATGACATCACAGAAATTTAGGGCCATCAGCCCTAAGAGAAAGGTAATAAATTAAATTGCTATTTGGAAAAGAAAAGATGGTTTTGCTAGTATACCAAACATTAAAATTTCATAGTTTTCTATCCAATGACATAAAATTTCATCATAAATAGCTAGCATTATCATAGTTTTCAAATGCAGTGATGATTGAATTTGGAAACAAATTTCAAAACATGAAATTTAAAATAGAGGATAAATACAGATGGAGAAATTTAGACTGTGAACTGCTTGATGACAAGGTTTTAGATAATTGTTGTTTTAGATAATTCTGCAGCTAGCAATCAATTAATATCAAGGACCATGGAAGATAAATCAAGGAACCCTAAGACAAAGAAGTGAAAAACTTCATTTCCATAAGCAACAGATGACATAAACATAGCTATAGCACAATATAATTAATCATATGACCGAAACAATTAAAGAACTCAGCAAGATTCAACGGCACTGAGAAATTGATGGACCAATTACAGTAATTTGCATGGTATTACCACAGACAAACCAAAAGTAGCCAGGGGAGGATTTTGCCTCTCAGATATGATCGTGTGTTAACAAATGACTAGCACACTGTAAACCACGTTCCAAGAATGATTAACAGAGAGAGAGTGCTAAGCAATAGAGAATACAAAAAGCCACTTCATAAAGTGCCAATAACAATGTAATACTAAGTTTAAGATCTATCTATCCGATCGAATTATAAAATTAGCAAGATCATCACTTTAAGTAACCTACTTGACAACTTAATACAAGATCGATAAATGAACCTTATTTTCAGACAACCCAAGGGGGTGGCACTTGAAATATTTGCATAGCACCCTTAAATATGCTTCAAAACCTTGCTACGATGGAATAAGAGCAGCTAACAATATAACAATAAGGAGAACTCTGATAAATAAATAACTTATGTATATGCTTTGCTAAACATCATATTAAATCAATGAAGTTTTTTTTTTTTTTTTGATGATTAGCACTCAACCAAAATCTGCCTAGGCCACTCCCATGTCACCTCATGCATTCATATTTGACACCCAACAGTGTTTCTCACAGATTTTTCAATTCGACTAATCAGCCTGTCCACCATTCCCTATCGAAGAGGACAGGATTTGTAACAAACAGCGCAGTTCTTATTATAGCACTGATAAGGATGAGTACAAAGTGATGTTAGTGTAATGAGCAAGTAAACTGTGTGTGTGTGAGAGAGAGAGAGATAGAGAGGAAATGCACTCCATTAAAAGACAATGAAACAAAACAGAAAAGAGCAACCACTCTAAAGATGAGAGGGAGAGAGAGAGAGAGTAAATGCACTCCATTAAAAGAAAATGAAACAAAACAAAAAAGGGCAACCCATCTAAGCCTAACTAAAGTACAGGTTTACTTGGAAATTTATAAGGCTTATAGTAGGCGTCTGGTCTGTGGAGACAGATAGCTTGTAAAGGCCCTAGAGCATGCAAAAATTAATCATCAAAAGGTAAAGACCGGTTAATGATTATCATGCAACAAAATCTTAGCATATAACATTAAATTGCGCAAAAGTAAAAATTATACTGAACTTCACATTTTCTATATACAACTTGATTACTTAACCATTGCATGATACCTTTCATCATAAGCCCTGATGTTAAACAAATAAAACTAAAATTTCAGCCATTTTATGAGTTCAAGAGAAACCTAACATAATTGCTAAAAAGCTCTAACCCAAGATATTTCCTTATCTACATAGTTTACCTTCATTCCCAATTCAAATTGTGGTTTTTACTTCATCAATATGGAAAAACAGAAGTGCATTATAACCTAATTGGAGCAGAGATTTAGAGCAAGTATTGTATATTAGATCCAAATTACCCTCATACCAATTCAAGGGGTTAGAGTAGAAGCCAAACCAATTGAGCACATGAATTAGTATCCTCGATAGAGTGCTAGGCATAAATGGTAAGCACCCCCCACTTTATGTGGATGCCTAAATAATTTAGCTCTTACTTCATTCACTTTTCCCTCCGCAAATACAAGATCCAAACATAGCCTAGAGAAAACAAAAATTAGTTTACATGGAAAATTAACATGGCCAAAGTTGCAAAATGTTCTCAATCTCTTCAAGCGATCAAAAGTTTTGATCACTTTGTGATCATCCATAGCTCAACAACATCCAAAGCAAGAGACAACAAAAAAGTGCATCACATTAAATCATCATAAGAACATTGTCCAACTAAACTAAACTAAGAGGCATAACAATTAACCAAACAATGCAGAATATATGACATTGGGATTCAAGATGTTCCGTAAAACAGAAAAGCTTCTAGATCAGAGAGAGAATTTACCACTTGAAATAGCAAGGGGCAAACCCTAGGAGGAGATTCAAGATTGTAAACCCTCGGAGGAGAAGAATCGACGGAATGAAGAGCTTGACGGAGAGAGAGAGAGAGAGAGAGAGAGAATACGAAATTGAGAATACGAAAAATGCACCACAACACTTCATTAATTATGCAGAATTTTTATGCCAGTTGCATGTTGACATATGCGTCATAATGTAATGGAAACTAAAAACACTTCATTGCAGCATGCACAGCTGAATATCAATTTCTGTATGAGAATTACATGGATCTAGACCTTATGGAAATACCTAACCACATAGACATACCACAAGAAGCCTTCAAATGAAGCATGACTTTAGCGGAATATATATATATTGCATATATAACTCAAATCAACATGATAATTTAACTCAAAGCTTTGCTAAGCCCAGAGTTGATTGAATTAGTCCATAAGCTTCCAACCAACATCATGAATTAAAAAATTGAATTGAATTGAATTGAATCGAATCGTATCAGAAGCATAAGATTTTTCTGCTCAACAACCATATATATTGATATAGTATATAGGACAAATCTTAGCAATAATAGTCTATAGGGCACTAAGCTAACCAATTTGAGCTAAACCAGCTAAATCTAACGAATACTATGAAGAAACCCCTCATGAGAACAATCTAGACGCTGCAATAATCAACTACATGTATAAGACATAAAACCAAAGCCACTGATTTCCAACAAAACCAAAAAAAAAAATTGAATCCACTGCCAATTGGCCCAATTCAAAACACAAAGAAAATGGATTATTTTCATCAAAATCCACAATCCCAGAACAAAGACATCCCCATTGAATGAATGGTATACAACAAGAACATGAAATTATACACTCTGCAAGTGCCACAGATTGAATTTACCTAAACCATCCCAATCTAACAAATACTGCAAAGAAGCCCCTTGTGAGAACAATCTAAGCCATAACATAACACCAAAGCCACTGATTTTTTTAACAAAAACGACAACCGATTCAACCAAAAATTGGTCCAATTCGAAACACAAAGAAAGTGGAATAATTTCAACAAAACCCAAAAACCCAGAACAGAAAAATTCTCAATGAATCAATAGTATGCAACAAGAACATGAAATTATACACTCTGCAAGTGCCAAAGATTGAATTTATCTATAGTATGCAACAACAAGAAACAATGTCAAAATACGATTCATTCAATCAACTTCCAAATGGGAAGAAAGGAAGGAAGGAAGGTGTTATTTTAAAATACAGGTTATTTTAAAATAAATTCCGAAAGTCCAGCAAATTTTTAAACTTATTTTTCAAACCCTGGATTTTTTCATAAAACATTATTTCAATGATAATCTTTTTTGGGAACAAAGGCAACAAAGCTCACAAGCAGCCAGAGAAGAAAGCAGAGAGCAGAGCTCCATTAGCACATCAGGAAATAAAAGAAAAAAAAAAAAACCCTCCCAAAGAAGATCCGTTTGAAAAATAAATTTTGAGACTACTTGAATTTTGATCTTTTGTTACCTACACATTTTGAAGATCAAAGAAAAACAGAGAGCGAGAGAGAATAATAGTCATCCACTTAATACTGACAATGGATGTCAGAAGTAATGCTACTCTTTCTTATGCATCACTGCATCAGTAGAAAAGTAAGTGTAAATACACAGAATTAAATAACTAAAAAGGATAAAGAATATACACATCAACATAATAAGGCTCACTGGAACAAATTAAACAATTTAACAACAAATTAAAAATTGAATTGAAAAATCATAGGAATCTCAGCGAGGAATATCAAATTCAACATCAATTCACTCCACTAAACCACCAAAAAATCATAGAAATCTCGAAATGCAAGCGAAAATTAACAAGTAAGAATAAAAAAATAAGAGCTAGAGAGAGAAGGTACCGTGATAACATTCTTCGAAGAAGACTTCGGCTGAAGCGATCGCTATGAGAGAACCAGAATACATAATTGCTGAGGTTGGATTGAGCAAAATAGCCTATGTGAGCTACTCTATTGCTTCCTCCAGTTTCCCTAATCAACCCAAAACCATCAAAATCAAATTATGAAAACATGTGTTTACAATATATACACGTGTGTATGTACATGTAATGAAATTAGAATGCTTTACCTTAGCCTCCTAGGAAGCATCAAGGTTTTCTTCCATGACCTCGACAGAAGAGTCTCCCATCTGCAAAATTCAGCATTAATAAGATAATACATGTTACAAAAAATCAAAATTTGTCAAGTTTGTAGGTGTTTTTGTTAGGATTGATATTCTGTTTTTTGAATAATCCCTGTTGATTAGGGAGTAGGTTGTTTGTTTTTGACTCTTTCCTTTGCTGATAACCATGTTTCTGTTAGAGTAAACATGGGCTGTAATCTCTGCTTTTATTTAGGAAGTTGTAAGGCTATATAATAGCTAGAGTTTGCTGAATTCAATCAGAGGTCATTCTCCCAGATTAAGTGTACTGTTTAGTTTAAGTTCTTTGTGTTACAACAAAATTTTGAATCAAGCTACATGAAAGTGAATTATATCATACCTTTCAAGGTCATCTCAGAAGAAGGAAAGAGAAAGATCGGAGAAGATTGAGGGATTGGACTTGCAATCATCGATGAATTACTTCAACTGGTTCAAGTTCGCGATCAGGGAGGAGACTGCAGAGTGGTCGAATAGTTCGATATAGAGGAGTGTGTAGAGATTAGTTAGGGTTTGAGATCAATTGATTGAGAATGCATTTTGGCTTCATAGTATGCATTTCCATGGCTCTCATAGAACCCTAACTTCAAATAAATTGATGAATTTGAAGCTTTTGAAAAAAAATGATCGAGAGACAGAAAAATTGATCGATTGGGAGAGGAAGTGAATGACATACATTGTGAGGCAATACGAAGTCGCGCGATCTATCAAGGCAATGCTCGAAGAGAGGTCGAGAGCTCGTGTAATACCCTGTTCCGTAATATGTTAATTGGTCCTTAATATGAGTATGATTATGTGTTTAATATGATTTTGTGTGCCATTATGTGGTCTTGGATTTCTATCTGTTCACCGTAGGAATATCTGTTTAATTTATCTGCTTTGGAAATTTAATTGGAGGCCTTATCGGCCACAGAACCCGAAATTGATTACACCATTGGGATTGGCATAATTTTTGGAACCTATGGTGAAATTTAATTGAAAATTGATTCGGGTCAGATTAAATCAATTAAATCGGTGAATTAGAGCCCAATTATCTTATTAATATTATATTGGCCTTAGTGGGTTTTGTTGTGAAGTCACTACACTTTCTATCCTCTCTTTTTCACTTCATTTTGGCTGAATTTGGGACTCAAAATAGAGAGAACCAGCTGTAGAGAGAGAGAGAGAATGAGAGAATTGTGTGATTTTTGGCTCAAGCTTGGGAATTTGAAGATTAAGCTCAAGATTTGGCTAGAACTTGAGTGTTTAAGGCTCCTAGGGTCAAGCTCTAGGGCAAATCCACAAGCCGATCACTGTGAGTAATATCTTAACAAAAGATGTTTGAATATGTTGTTGTCTTATTGCTTACCTCTATGTAAGTCTGTAAGTTCATTAATTTGAATGGTGGACAATGTCTGATATGAAAGTTTGCAGTGGGCCAGAGGCCATTTTGACAAGAAATAATGAATGCGCCAGAGGCCGTTTTGACAAGCATGAATGAATGGGCCAGAGGCCGTTTCGATATGAATGATTGGGCCAAAGGCCAATTTGACACAAAAGTGTGAATGGGCCAAAGGCCATTTTGACACGAACGAACGGACCGAAGGTCGTTTTAAGATAAATGAATGGACTGAAGGTCGTTTTGAGATAAATGAATGGACCGAAGGTCGTTTTGACACGAACGAACGGACCGAAGGTCGTTTTGAGATAAACGAACGGACCAAAGGTCGTTTTGAGATAAATGAATGGACCGAAGGTCGTTTTGAGATAAATGAATGGACCGAAGGTCGTTTTGACACGAACGAACAGACCGAAGGTCGTTTTGAGATAAATGAATGGACCGAAGGTCGTTTTGACACGAACGAACGGATCGAAGGTCATTTTGAGATAAATGAATGGACCGAAGGTCGTTTTGAGATAAAGGAATGGACCGGAGGTCGTTTTGAGATAAACGAATGGACTGAAGGTCGTTTTGACATGAACGAATGGACCAAAGGTCGTTTTGAGATAAATGAATGGACCGAAGGTCGCTTTGAGATAAATGAATGGACCGAAGGTCGTTTTGACATGAATAAATGGGCTAGAGGCCGTTTTGACACGAATGGATGAGCCAGAGGCCGTTCTGACATAAATGAAAGTATAAATGGGTCGAAGGCCAGCCTGATACGAACTACGGTCACTTGACTTAAATTGTGTATATATATGTTAAATAGAAATACGAATTGGGCCCAAGGCCGTTTGGACTATGTTGTTCTACATATCGTTTGTACGACTTCTTTATTTGATATTATTCACTGGGCTATCACTCACGCTCATTCATGTGTTTGTAGGTGAGCCAAGAGAGGTCCAAATCCAGCCTCACTGAATTTTGTGTGGAACAACCAAGGTTTTGAAGAGTCAGCCCTCGCGTCTCACGAACAAGACACGTCTTCGCCCTTTTGCTATCTTGTGTCATTTTGTCATGTTGGCGAGGACTTTGGTTTACGTTTGTATATAGTTTTACTTGGCTGACTTAGATTCGAATGATCCTGTATGTACAGAGGTTGTGTTAGTACATATTTTGATATGAGTTATTAATATGTATCTGTGTGATTGTTTTGATGTGCCATGTAAGCACAGCTCTATGGACAAAGTTTTAAATTGCTTCCGTTTGGCCCCCATTAACTCTGTTAAAATACGTTTGGTTTGGTTTGAGGTCGTAGGTAATCTCATGATTACTGGTCGGTTACGTCCTTAACCCATGGGGGCGGGTTCGGGTCGTGACAAAGTGATATCAGAGCACAAGTTAATAACTCACACACTTGTCCAAATGAGCAATAAGCGTCTAGAAAAGATCTAGGATGCATTCATGTGATAAATGTGAACTTAGAAGCATCAAGAATATGCTTAATTGTTTCGATATGAACAGTTATGTGTTATAAATTCGTGAATTGCTTTCATTGTAAACCATTGGAATATGTATGGTCTTTAGTATATGCATACTTGTGAATCTTTTGTATAAAGTATAATGCAAGTTTAATCAAATGGTCAACTTTTATTATTTTCTGATGATATGAAATGACAAGTTCCTTGAAATGCTATGTTTTGCATGAGTGAATGACTATCTAAATTTTCTTCGAATGTAATTGTGGTATCCTTAGCAGGAGCCCTCGTTCGGGGGAAACAATACCGTGGCTTATGAATGAAATATGTTACCTGGTACCGAAGGTTCCATTATGGAACTTGTTATGCTTGACCAACATGATATGTTACGCTAAAGGAAATACCACATATGATTTGAATATGAGATATGAATTGTTACACTACTGTGTACAATAAAATTTGGTTTGTTATAGTGCACATACATGAACATATGAACCATGAAAAGTTGCTTATGCGCATTCGATTCTGCCAATGGGTGCCTATGTAAAACATGAACATGATTTGAGTATATAATTACTTGGTAAATGTTCAGCATGCGATATTTGATAATTATGCAATTATCTGTTACGTATGTGATTTATTGCGTACGATATGTGAAATGAGAATACAACAATGTGCCTATGTGCGAATGTACCCATGTGTATCTGTGTTTATTTTTGTATTGGACATCCCAGTAATTGGCAAGGTTTAATGAGAGTTTGTGTAGAGGGTGGTTAAATTAAGGGCATATGAACTGGAAAGCTCTTTCACAGCCCGACTTGATAGACTAGGAAGAATGGTACAAGAAATGACAGAGATCTTAAGACAACAACGTCAGTTGCTGCTATGGCAAGAACTTTTGTCACCACCAGTGTAAGAAACACCGAGGGGTCGTTGTCGAATTTCGAGGGCTTGTTATAGGTGTGGTAAAATGAACCATATGGTAAGGGATTGTTCCCGAACTGGGCAATGTGAATAAATGTTCTGCCTCAGCTAAATTTGTACCAGTGGTAGGAATTACTACTCAGGATAGAGTAATTAAACTCATCCCAGAAAGCACTCAGAATACTGTGATTGTTATCCCAGGTATCTATATTGTTTACAAACGAATGCTTATGTGTTGATTGATTTTGAATTAGTACATGTGTACATCTTTACTTGGGATATTATTTGATTCGAATCGGCATATCCTTTCGTATCTGCTGCATGTGTATTTAGATTGGTTGGACCCACAAGATCGAGACCATATTCATTGAATGTGTATGTTCCATTTGGGGAAATTTGTGAAATGCGTATTGGGGTATCGATTAAATCTGCACATGCACATGTACATCTGAACCTATGCTTAGGGTGATTTGTTATATTACTGTTTCAATGACTAAACCACTGGAAGTATGATTCAGTGATCGTGTGACCGAGTTGAGCACCCTAAATGATGAACTCTATAATTGTGAGACCATGTATTTTGATTGGTAGAAAGTTGATTGGATTACGCAACTATACTGGGCTCGACTCATATACCTATGCTTTTGTGGCTAATTTGGAACTTTTGTATAACAATCCTATTGTAACGCCCTCAAAATAATAACATTAAACCCATCAATAAAGACATACATTGAAATATAAAAGCTCCACTTTCTTCTATTCATCAGAGTTCCATTACCAAAAGTATTACATTTTAACAACAAAAGCAAATGCCCTAAAGGCTTACAGCTTTCCAAGTTTACACTTGGTTACAACAAAAGAGTGCTAACTCATTTACACATTAAGCCCTTGGCTTGAATATACATGTAATACATCAAAGAAACAAAACAACAAAAGTCCGCCTGCCTCTAGCCTCCCAAGCTACGTCCTTGGAGGTGGCATGCTACCTGTACCTGAAAATGATATTCCCATATAGGGTGAGCCACAGCCTAGTAGGAATACACTAAACCAAATATGAACAATGACTAAAAGATTAGCAGTTGATAGATGGCCAACACTGATACTTTCCCTTATTACACTTTACAGTTTCATGACATACAAGTCCATGTTACAACCCGTTTTCCAATTCTTTTCAATTCTCAATTTATAACCATGGCTCAGAACCTAGCCAAACAATTCATATGAGACAGTAACTCATATTAAGCACTTCCCCATTTCATAATTGATAAGCATACAAGCTATATCGCATACCAACAGATAAGCATACAAGCTATATCATTACTTTCACAGATATGCATAAGAGCACTATCACACTTCCAATGACAAGCATATGAGCTCTGTCAACACATTACTAGATAAGCATATGAGCTCTATCTATGGAGTCCATCCACTATCTCCTCCCAACAACATCCGGTTTAGAGGTCCATCCCCTATCTTCCCCTAAACCGTGGAGTACATCCCCTATCTCCTGCAACACAACACAATGCATATAAACAATAATTATACACATCATCACACAATACATAAATTTAATGTATTCTTTCAACCGTCATACTCAATGACACATTCCAGTAATTAGTTTCAGTTTACCTAATCATCATGCGTTGTCTACAACAATTAAGACTATCCTCCACCGATAGCCCAAAGCAGTTATTTCTATACAGAAAATAAATGCAACAATGGATATATAATCAACATTTCAACTAGGTGAGTGATAAATAATCCAACTACACCCTTTAATCCCATATCTTTCCAAATCAATTCCTCATTTCCCATAATTAATTGTGCAAATTAATTAACCAATGTAATTAGGGCATTTTCCATAATTAACATTACAACCCTTAGGTTCCATTTTCATTAATGTTTTAACATTAATTTCACTTTTCCATGCCAAACATGCATCTAGGTTTTATATAGTTAAAACCCCAACTTTTGTAAAATTACCCAAAGGCCCAAACTCTCTCAAAATTACCCAACAACCCCAACATATCGAAATGCTAAAATTTAAAAACAAAACTCATAAAAAGGAGTAGGATATCCCTACCTCAAAAGATGACTCCCAACCAAGAAGGTGAAGAAGACGAAAATGCTCCAAGCCAAGAATTTCTCGGATCAAAAGGTAGCCCTCGACGATCAACAACCTTTTTGTAAAGGCCAAAGGTGAGGAAATCACTCCTACTAGATCAATACCTAGAGAGAAGTCAAAGTTTTAGAGAGAGGAGCTCTCAAAATAGGTTTTAGAAAAAGTAGGAGAGAGAAAGGAAAGTAAAAAGTGATTTAAAATCACCCAGTGGATAACTCATATACGCATGACCCGCTCGAGCGGAGAACACAACGCTCGAACGCCAAGAACAAAAATCTGGACACGCTCGAGCGCAATAAGGCCCGCTCGAGCTCCAAGACACAAGAATAAAGTACTTCCGCTCGAGCGCGAAAACCAGTCCGCTCGAGCGTAGATTTCCCCCTCCCAGAACTTAAACCCAAAAAGTACTACCCGCTCGAGCGCCAACAGACCCGCTCGAGCGCCACCGCTCGAGCGTAAACAAACCCGCTCGAGCGTAAAAATCACATCTGCAGAAGTTTTGCAGGAACACGAAATACTGGTTTTGTGCATTCCCCGCTCGAGCGCAAGAAGACCCGCTCGAGCGGAACGTTTAAAAAAAACTGGGCAACAAGGAATTGAGACCAAGGCCTAACCAACCTGTAACAACCCTGCCCAAAACATCCTAAAACTCAATCAAGCGGAATTAAAGGACGACAACAAGATAGATACAACTACCAACCTCACGGAACCAAGTCCGGAACACAACAGAATAGTAAAGGGACAACCGGGATCGCTATACCTATACTATGTGTACCTGAGGAACTCTGTTTAATGTGTTACTGTGCGCCATGTTCTTGCATATAAGACTTATTTGAGAACTGCTATACTAATTATGATACGTACCTCCCGATACGAATAACTGCATGCATATGTGACTACCCCCGAATTTATGTAGACAATACCGTATTGTACCTGATTTGAAACACTTTGATATGAACTATTGTGGTGAATGATTCCGATATGACCTTGAGAACTGATGAACTTAGGGCAGTTGAGAAACCATCACCCATGTACCTAAGCAGACGAAGTATGCCTTACAGAACTGAATGTGCCCTATTTGAGAAAATTTTTATCTGATTCGATCTGATAGAACCTCTGTTTGATTTAATTTGGCAAGGCCTGTGTCAGGATTGGTTTGATAAGACCCTCTATCTAATTTAATTTTGTAAAAAGGGATTGAGGATTGCCTGTAAATAAATAGCCAGAATATTCTTGGCAGAAAAACTGATAGACCCAAAACTTGAATCTGTTTAGAGTACTTGACCTATTTGAAAGACCTTTTGTGGGCTATGATAGTTTGATCTAACCATGAACACCACTGAGAACCAACCCCCAACTATCGACGACATATGCGTTGAAAATGAGCTGAATTGTACAAATCTCGTGATTGGGTGTCTTACGGAACGATGCTTGTGTATTGCCCCATCCTTGTTAGTTGACGCTATGGGGACCGATGATGGCAGATTGATTTGATTATAAGCAGTACTGAACATTTGTCTTCGACTGATCAGAATATGTTTTGTAAAGGAGAGTAGTTGCTTCAATGTTATCAGATTTTGGGAAACCAGGTTAAAGTAAATGGTATTATGTTTGTTTTGATGACATTCTTGGAGCGTCCCTTCGTGCTAGGGGACGTTAAGCCTATGTAGCACCTTTGTTGAGATATCTCTTTTGCCACCGACGGTCTTGTACAAGTGGGTTTGTCTAATTGATCTCGGGCCGGTCACCGACGGTCGTGAACGGGTGTGCTTTGGTCCCGAGGCAATTATTTGTTTGCTTTGTCCCAAATGTCATCTCTTGAGATCATGTAGATGTTATTAACATCCAAAGAAGCTTTGAAAAACCCTGATTATCCGAAAGTGTGTGGATTCAGTACACCTTGTGTAAATAACTGCTCAGTGCCATTATATTCTGCAATTGGGGCTCTGAGGATGTGTAAATTGTGTTTAACGCGTGTTTGACTATTTTTAATACTACCTTTGATGCCGTGGGGATTAATATGTGAATTGCCTTATGCTTTCGACAACTATCAGATAATATGGAGAGACTTGATGGAATGGGGAATTGAATGAATTGAGAACACGTGTATTGTGTTAAAAGTTGACTGCTACGATGTTCTTGTGCTTTACAATTGGTGCTATGGGGATATATGAGTTACGTATGTCGTGTGGTGGATTGTTTTGTTGTTATCCTTTGTTGGTTCGGGAATCTGTATCTGGATCCACTTTGTGTTCCTGAAAAACTTTTGATTGACCTTGGATGACTGTAATGAGTCACTAAACTAAGTACTGAATTGGGTTGTAAATTGCGGGATTATTGAAGAACGAATTGAACTTCTGTGACAAGGAAATGAACCGAACTTCTGGGGTAAAGTTAGTTAGCATTAGAAATAAATATGTTGGCAATTAAAAAAATATATATAATATAAATATATATGATTATTAAATTATATATATTATTTTTGAATTTAGTGAGTTTTTTAAAAATTAAAGATATTGTTTCTTTTAAGTATTATGTAAATTATTTGACCGTTAAATAAGTAAAAAAAAAAATTATTTAAAATATTTAAAAAAAACTTACTCAATAACATTGCCTGTTACTTCTCACTCACTCTCTGGGTCTCTCATCTCTCTCTCTCTCGCTCTCTCTCTCTCTCTTTTAAAGTATATGTTAAATTATTTTCACGGCATATAAAAATATTGTTGTAAACTATTTGCACTTAAGACGACATATATGTTCATGTCGTGAAATATTTAACTTTATAGCGCATACATTAAAATGGTCGTGAAAACTTTTATTAAAAAAATTTCAATCCAAATTATTATTTTTTTTTTGTTGATTTAAAAAAGCCTAATGATTTCCACAAGCTTCTTCCTTAAATGTTTCTAATTGAGGACCAACATAAAAAAAAAAAATAATTTATAAAA
>NW_021026407.1:936439-1032262 GCF_004153795.1 Camellia sinensis | reverse complement strand
GTTGTATTCAGATTAGGCACATCTAAAAAGTAAAAAATAAATAAATTATTAAAAGAAAGAAAAATATCAAATCAAGGTAATTTTAAAAAAAAATAATTACAAATTAATGAGAAACCATACAAATATTAATTATTAAAATTATAAACTTTTTTATGAATATATAATTTTTTTTCTCAAAATCCCACTGGGTGCAATTATCCCTTAGTAGAGACACTAAATTATAAAATAACGTTTTTTACGTTGTCCTCAATTAGGAAAATGTAAGGTGAGAAGCTTGGTTGGAAATTGTTAGTTTTTTTAAATAAAAAAAAAAATCGGATTGAAATTTTTTTTAATAAAAGTTTTCACGACATACTAATGCATGCCATATAAAGTTATAATATTTTACGACATGAAATATATGTCGTCTTAAGTACAAATATTTTATGACATATTTTTATATGCCGTGAAAATATACATTTTTTATGGCATGCTTTTGCATGCCATAAAAAAAATTTGAATTGAATTTTTTTTTTTGCAAAAGTTTTCACGACATGTTAATGCATGCCGTGTAAAGTTATAATATTTTATAACATGAAATGTATGTCGTCTTAAGTGCAAATATTTTACGGTATATTTTTGTAAGTCGTAAAAATATACATTTTTTACGGCATACTTTTGTATGCTATAAATATATGAATCAACGACTTACATGGTATGCATGCTGTTATTGATAAAACATTAACGGCTTGCAAAAAAAAAAAAAATGTTGTAGAATGTACTAACTACGACATGCATTTAATACATGTCGTAAACATGATGCCGTGAATAGTTAGTTTTGTTGTAGTGTATCCTGCCATATTCCACTAGGTATACCTAGATATAAGAATCATTAAAAGTATTACTTAACCTAAAACGCTGCAGACTACACTATTTCATCATAGAAATGGATAGGAGTTTGACTCCCCAGTGATCCTTATGAGTCATACACAACTCGGTTGTCCCTTTGAACTTAGATCTTGGGACCTCCAGTCAACTAGGTTGGGTTACCGTTGTGATAACTCTTATTTAATAGGCTTAAGCCCTATTTCCCTCGATGAATTTACAACTAACTCTCTTCTAACCCTTTGGTTAGTGGATCCGCTATGTTGTCTTTAAACTTCACATATTCAATGGAAATAATTCCATTAGAGAGTAGTTGTCTCACGGTATTATGTCGACGACGAATGTGTCATGACTTACCGTTATACATATGACTCCGTGCTCTACCAATTGCTGATTGACTATCACAATGTATACATATAGCAAGCACCGTTTTGGTCACATTGGAATATCTTCAGGGAGTGGCGAAGCCATTATGTTTCTTCCCTAGCTTTATCTAAAGCTATAAATTCTGATTCCATAGTTGACCTAGCAATGCAAGTTTTTTGAAAGATTTCCAAAATACAGCCGCCCCATCAAGAGTAAAAACATACTCACTAGTGGATTTTGAGTCTCTAGTATCCGTTATCTAATTTGCATCATAGTATCCTTCAAGTACTGGTGGATATCTAGTATAATTATTCCCAATGTTAAGAGTAAATCGGAGATATCTAAGAACCCTTATAATTGCTTTCCAGTGTTCTACTCCTGGATTACTCGTATATCTACTTAATTTACTTATTGCATAGGCTATATCTGGGCGAGTGCAGTTCATCAAGTATATTGAGCTTCCAATAATTTGGGCATACTCTAATTGAGAAATACTTTCCTGTACATTCTTAGAAAAAAAAACAAATTGACATCCACGGGTGTTCTAGCAAGATGATCATCATCTTTTCTAACTTTGTCAAGTATTTTCTCAAAGTAATGAGATTGTAACAAAGCATATTCTTATGATGTTTTGGTAATTTTCATACCAAGTATTACATCAGCAATCTCCATGTTTTTCATGTCAAAATATTTATTCAACATTTTCTTGGTAGTTTTAATCATGTCATTATTACTACATATGATGAGCATATCATCCACATAAAGACATACTATAACATAGCCTTTGTTTGTGTTTTTAATATAAACACATATGTCACATTCATTAATTTTGAATCCATTTGACATCATTGCTTTGTCAAATTTCTTATGCCATTACTTTGGCGCTTGTTTTAAACCATATAATGATTGAACCAATTTACACACTTTCTTTTCTTTTTCTGGAACAGAAAATCCTTCTGGTTATTCCATGTAAATTTCTTCATCTAACTCACCATTTAAGAAAACGGTTTTCACATCTATTTGATGAATTTATAGATTGTACAATGATGCAATAGCAATTAGCATTCTAATGGATGTTATTCTAATAACTAGTGAGTATGTGTCAAAGTAATCAAGACCTTCTTTTTGTCTAAAACCTTTGACCACAAATCTTGCCTTGTATTTGTCAATTGATCCATTCGCTTTCATTTTTTTTTTTTGAAAATCCACTTATATCCAAGAGGTTTACACCCTGGTGGTAAATCCACCAATTCCCATGTATGATTTTGCTAGATGGATTCAATTTCGTTGTTTACAGCCTCTTTTCATAAAGGAGCTTCAGGACTGGACATAGCCTCTTTAAAAGTTAAAGGCTCATTTTCTAACAAAAATGTTAGAAAATCTAGACCAGAAAATTTTGAGGTTCTAGCATGTTTACTACGCCTAGGTTCCTCTTCATCAGTTTGATCTATCTCTTACTCTTGTTCTTGATCTTGTTCTTGATCATGACTAGTAATAGCATCATAAGATCTTTTATTATTACTAGTCTCTTGTCCAGTCTTATTTGGAAATACATGTTCAAAGAATGATACACTCCGAGATTCAATAATAGTATTTACATGCATTTTGGAATGTTCAGATTTATGAATCAAAACCTGATATGCACTACTATTCTTGGCATAACCAATGAAAATGCAATCAACTGTTTTAGGACCTATCTTAGTCTTTTTAGGACTAGGAATAGCCACTTTAGCCAAACACCCCACACTTTTAAGTATTTGTAGGATGGTACTCTCTCATGCCACATTTCATAAGGTGTTTGATTCACTTTGTTTCAGGGTGCTTTATTAAGTATATAATTAGCAGAAAGTATTGCTTCCACCCACAAGTTCTGAGGTAATCCAAAACTTATTAACATGACATTCATCATTTCTTTTAAAGTCCTATTTTTCTTTTCAGCAATTCCATTTTGCTGAGGTGAGTAACGAGCCGTGGTTTGATGAATTATTCCATGTTCTTTACAAAACTCACCAAAAGATGATTCATATTCACCACCTCTATTACTTCTAAGTTTTTTTTTTTTTAATTTTCTTACCAAGTTGATTTTCAACTTCATTCTTATATTGAATGAAAGTTTTCAAAGCTTCATCATTGGTTCGAATTAGACAAACATAACTATATATGAAAGTGATAAAATATTTTTTCCCACCTCTAGTTTGAATTGATTTAAAATCACAAATGTCACTATGAATTAATTCAAATGGTTTCGTACTTCTTTCAATTGAATGGAAAGAGGTTTTAGTTAATTTTGCCTTAACGCAAATTTCACATTTATGATTTAAATCAATATCAAATTTAGGTAAACATTCCATATTAATTAATCTATGCAAAGATCCATAATTAACATGTCCAAGTCTACCATGCCATAAATTTGAAGACTCAAGCAAGTAAGAAGAAGAAGATGTATTTTTATTAATAATTGAGGGTACAACGGTTATTACATTCATCTTGAAAAGGCCATCAGGCTTGTAATATTTTCCTATATGCATCCCATTCTTAGTAAGTACAATTTTATCACTCTCAAACACTAGCCTAAACTCATTTTTACTCAACAGAGATCCGGAGACTAGATTCTTGTGAATGTCCGGCACATGCAGCACATTGTTGAGAGTGAGTTCCTTTCCAAATGTCATTTTCAGAATAATTTTTCCTTGTCCTTCAACTTTAGAAGTCGAGGAGTTACCCACAAAAAATTGTTCATCGTTGTCCACTAGAGAATAAGATGTGAACATCTTTTTGTCGGCACAGATGTGGCGAGTAGCACCAATATCCACCCACCATTCTTTAGGATTTTTGACAAGGTTTTTCTCGAAAACAACTACAAAAAGATTTATGTCCTCAATACCATTGGAAATTTTGTCCTTTTCGGTCATATGGGCTTAAGCAGGCTTCTTACTTGATCTTCCTTTACCTTTGCGCTTGCTACAACAATCTTTGGCCTGATGTCCCTCTTTGTCACAGATGTAACATTTTCCATTGAACTTGTACTTTTTAGTTTCTCCTCCTTTAGAGCCTTGTGAGGAACTTTTTCCAGAAAACTTTCGTTTCTTAGCTTTTGGAGCATGTTCCACCACATTTTCCTTTGACTCCATTGGATGCTTACCAGCCCGCTTCTCTGAATTGCGGTTGTCCTCCTCAATCCTCAAACACACAATTAATTCCTCCAAATTCATTTCTTTGGACTTGTGTTTGAGGTAGTTCTTGAATGTCATGCAGAATGAGTTAGAGATCGTGAACTTCGTTAATCACGGTCTTAGAATCAACCATCACAAAGTCCAAAAATTTGCCTACTATGAATTTCTTCGAGTCAGCATCTTCTGTCTTGTATTTTTTCTCTAAAGACTCTCAAAGTTCCTTTGCCGTCTTGATAGGACTATAGACATTGTATAATGTGTTGTCAAGTCCGTTCAAGATGTAATTTCGGCAAAAGAAATCAGCATGTTTCCAGGCATTGACCGCAGTAACCACTTGCCGGTCGGTTTCATCTTCTTTGAGAGTACGAACATCCTCACGGAGAAAACGTGTCAGGTTGAGCGTAGTAAGATAGAACAACATTTTATGCTCACATCTTTTAAAATCAGTTCCTAAGAACTTCTCTGACTTTTCATTGTGATTAACTGGTAGAGTCACTATAGGAGGAGGGGTTGGCGCAGTTGCAGCCACCATATCAGTCCTTGTTTGAGCATTAGTTTGACCAGTTTCAGTAGCTATGAATTCTAAATTATAAAACAAAATTAGAATTAGAATTTTATACTACACAGAAAATTAAACCAAAACCACATAATTAAATTTTGTAAAAATAAAAGAAACAAGAATTGTAACTTTTATTTTCAATTAATTTGAAAAGAAAATAAAATTTTATTTAAACAAATTAATTCCACACGGCAAATTAAATTTCTATAACACTTCAATAATTAAAATACTGAAACAAAATTTTAATTATTGAAAACTCAGAAATTATTTCTGAAAATCAAAATTAATTTCTGACCAACTTCACAAATAAATATTCTGAATTGTTAATGACTACCAGTATATTACTACTAATTGTCAAAGAAAATAAACAGTATATTACTACTATTTTTCAAACAGTATATTACTACTATTTGTTTTTCCAACTAGAATATTATTTGTATAACCACAGAAAATAATTTCTGTAAGAAGAAGAAAAGAAACAAATGAAAAATTTTGTTTGAACAGAATAATTCGAATCTAACTTAAGATTGCTGGAATAATCTTCTGTGTAAAATAAATAACTTGAAACAAATCAAACAAATAAAAATAAATTACTTATAGAATTTGTTTTACCAAACCAAATAAATATTTAAAAGATCAAGTTGAGTGTGTGACACTCTATCCTTAAAACAGATTCGCCCCGCTTCGGTACTTACGGATAAATGGCATCTATCTCTCAGGATACAATGATTTTCACAAATTGTAGTAGCAGTCCAAACAATTTGTATGGTGAACAAAACCTGTGTTATATACTCTCTTTATTTTTTCCTAAAAAAAAAAATATGAATATGCAACCAAAGAGCAAAACTGAGAAGAAAAGAACTTTTCTGGATATGTTTGGATGTTAGAAATGCTGGAAATGGTTTGCTTTTATAGGTAGATTGGTGACCAAATAGATCTATCCGAATAGGTAATAATTTCAAATGAACAGATCTGTTTTGTTTTTGAAATGAACAGGTGCAGTCCAGATTTTGAACAAATAACTGCAGCAGTTTCATATCTGTTCATAACTGCTGGGTAGTTTTAAACCTGTTCGAAACTGCTGGACTGTTTTTCAATCTGTTGAATAGTTTGAACTTGTTGGAAAATGGACGGAAAAGGAGCACTGTTTGGATAGAAAAAATTGGTGCAAAATTTAAATTAATTTTCCCACAATAAATTGAAAAAAAAAATTCCAAAAAATTAGTGTTAGAACCGACCCACACCCGCGCCTGGCACGGCTCAGCCGAACGGCGGCGGCACGCGTGTGGTGGTTTGAGCCAAGGTTCACTTTGTTTATAACTCCTCCATTCTACAAACTTGGGGTGCCCCTTGGGACCCAACCTAAGTTTTTCCACCTAGAACTTATATACACACATAAGTTCTCTTAAGTTTCCAATGTGAGACAAGCCTTACAAGGAAACCCACATTTTATTCTTTAATTGTCTATTCCACGAACCCGAAAACGACGTCAACTTCCCATTCACTCATAAATGGTTTTGATGAACCGTCTTCACCGTGTGACTTGCCATGCGGCAAGGAACACGTCACCTCTTCGGACTTACCCCAAAAGACGTGTGGGCCCTATCCAAAAATGGGCTCAAAGTTAGCCCAAAATAAGCCAATAAAACCATATTTTTCCAACATTAGTCTTCTTTATAAGAGGGTTAAACACGGGTAAATATTTTAATTATTGAGTAGGTGATGAAATTCAACACAAGATTTATTATCTACTTTGATATCATATTGAATTGATGACCATCAAAATTTAACTTATAGAAGAAGAAACAATTTTATTATTTATTATATATTCTTAACATAACTCATTTTATTGCCCTGCTTTAGGATTATAGGCCATAAAAATCAGCACTTTAGTCTGGAAAACTATTCTATTCTTTCAAAAAATTTCTATAGAAAATTCAGATTCACTAAATTTGAGGTTCCAACTTCAATGATGAAGCTGAAAAAATTTCAATCATGTATCAAATTATAAGCAGATGGCCTAAACTTTTCAATTTAGGCCAACAACTAAAAATTCTCCGACTCTAATTGAAGTTAAAACCCCAAATTCAACCAATCATGCAAAAACCAACATTATTCATGCTTAATCTAATGGATGTAGTTGTAGACACCTCATTTTTGACCGCCTTAAGACTTGGGCGCCACTGATTGATCACTTGATGATGAAAGTTGTGCTATGCAAATGTTCGATTTCCTCAGCGAGAAGAGCTCTAAATCCCAACCTTACACCCCATTTTCGACCAAAAATATTTTTGACCTCAAAACCCTCTCTTTCAAAATATTTTTGAAACGTTTCTACGATGTTTCGAGACTCGTATTTTGTTTAAAAGTTGCACTTTTCGGTAAAATGAGCAAGGACAAAGTGGAAATAAATGGAAGAGAGGTGAACTCTTTGAAAAATCTTTTAAACATCTTATTTAGATGTTTGGAGTTAAAGAAAATAAGAGGGGAGGGAAGAAAACTAGTTCGGAAAGAAGTTAAGCATGAAACCATTGAGAGATAATTGAGCAGCCTTCACTAAATCAGGCCTATCTCTTTGTGAACCTGGACTTTAGTTGTGAGGCCACCACCATTGGAAATTGGACTTGTGGGGCTTCATTTTAGACTCGAGAATCTCCTAAAGCCGATTCCGGATAAGAGAGATATGGCTGTTTAAAGTTAGGCATCAATCCGATTAAGCCAAAACTGAGTAACCTTCACTAAAATAGGCATATCTCTTTGTATACTTATAATTTATATGTAAGGCCACCTCCATTGGAAAGTAGACTTCTCGGGCTTCAGTTTAGACTCAAGAATGACCTAAAACCGAGTGCGGATAAATGAGGTATGGCCATTTGAAATCGAGCCTGGAAGCAAATTTTTCTTGTGGCCGGCAGGTAGCTGGCAATCACCATTTGTGGACGGTCGGCCACCACTTCTGGCCTACCGGCTACCTGCCGGCCACTGGTGTCCAAGTCGGCCACTGGTCACCAAAAGTAGATTTTTTGCAGATATTTTTCTCCAGCTATTTTTGAATAGATATTGTCGACCTTAGGCTCATGTTTTCTATATATACATGACCTATCTCTCATTTTTCAAGATTAGAAAAACTTTGGGAGCAAAAAATATCCTCTTTCTCTACAATTTTCTATCTCTACAATCTCTCTCTCTTGTAACTTGTATAGCTTATGTCTAAACACTCTAAACCAAACCTAGAGAACTTCTTGCTGAGATGATTTGAGCTTGAATTTGAGCTCTCCAAGCACTTGAGAGTGTGAAATTGGTGGTTTATGACTTAAGGGTTCATTCCTCTCCAAAATGTATACCTTATCTTGCCTTTGCACTATCTCTACACCACTTGTTTTCAATATTTTCTTGCTGTTTTTAAGCTATTTAAAACCTGTTTTTATGGGTTAAAGCTTGTGGTTTATGGCTATTAAAGGTAGAGGGGTTAACCATCATTCTTTGAGCCTTGTTCTCTAAGTCTTTACACTTGTGTTTCCCATCTCTTCATTAACTTTTTTTGAGCTTTTTAACACTGGTTTTTAGAGGTTTTCAGAGGTTAAAAAAGTAATTTTGAAGTCCAAAAAATTGAGGGGTTAGCCACCTCTCCTTTGGCTTGTTTACTAGCTTAAATTGTTCCATGTTTTAGCTTATTATTTAGCTACTTTTTTCTTCATTCCAACACTTTTTTTGTATTGTTTTTGGACTGTAAACACTCTATATTTTTGGGCTAAAGCTTGGGTTTTAGGGCCATTAAAGGTTGAGGGGTGGTTCACCCTTCTTTACACCTTGTTTTGGAGGCCTTTACCCTTATGTTTCCCATCCTTGTACTATCCTTTTTTGAGCTTTTAAACACTAATTTTTGGAGTTATTTCAGTGGCTAAAATCATGTTTTGAAGTCCAAATTTGGAAGGGTTAGCCTCCCCTCCTTGTGTCTTGTTTACTAGTCTAGTTAGCCCTATGCATTAGCTTAATTTTCTAACCTTTATTAGCTTAATTTCCGCATGTTTTAACATCTGAGTTGGACAATTTCAACTCTGTTTTGGGTTGGTTAAGTCATTTGAGTCTTGTTTTGCATGCTTGTAGTGTAAGTGTCCTCACAAGCTTAGTGTTTTAGGCCTTTAGACACCACTTGTTTGAGTTAATTGCATTGTTTTAGTATTTTTCTCACTTAATTTCAGCAAGCATAATCTCTGTAACCTCTCTTATTTCTTCACTATTTGTTTTCTTTGAGAGTTGTTTTAACCTTGGGATTGTTTAAGCTCGAGATTGAGGTCCATGCTAAATGGTTTAATCCTCTTTTGGGGGTTCATTATCAACGGCATGACACCTCTCTCTTGCCTTAAACTACCCCTTCTTTGACAATTTCTTCTCTTTCAGAGGACTTTAATTCACCATTGGACTTAATTGAATTAAAGAATGGTTGGTAAATTAAAATGAGTAAACTTTGGACTAAAAGTGAGCAAGATAATAATTTGGTTGTGTTCAATCGGACGTTAATTGAACACATGGAAACTTGAACCATTTCATACTCACTAGTGATGAAATGATTCAAGGTTCCAAGGTCATTGCTTCCCTTGATCTTTCATGAAAGAGATGAGGTTTGTGTCTTTTTTTTTTTTTTGCATTTATTGAACTTGCACTCTCAATTTCACAAGCCATCATGCAATGAAATTGCTTGAATTGGTGGTTTTAGCTTAGGTTCACCACTCCTTGGATTTGTTCATGAAAATAAAGGGTGAGTTGTGCAGACAATCCTTGAAAATACCCTGTATATGCTCTGTTTTTCCTCTGTTACAGCAAGATGAACCTAAACATCAGTGGCTAGCAAGCCACTGATGCAAATTTCAGCAGAGTGTTGGTAAGATGGAGCAAAGTTGTTCTGGAAATGTTCAACTGTGCAAACAGAGGCATTCGAGAGCAAAACTGTAATAACCCTGTGCTGTGTTATGCTAATTGATCTTAATTATGATTGTGATTATGTGTTAATGTGATTTTGAGTGCCATTTATATGATTATATGTGGTTTTAAATTTCTATCTGTTCACCGTAGGAAAATCTGTTTGAATTTCTACTTAAGAATTTTAATTGAAGGCCTTATCGGCCTCAGGAACCAAAATTGACTACGCCATTGTGATTAGCATAATTTTTAGTGCCTACGGTGAAATTTAATTTAAAATTTATTCGGATCAAGATAATTAGATTCAGAACGATTAATTAAGCTCAATGACTTAGCCTTAATCAATTTGCTTAGGCCAACATGTATAAGTGGCCTATTTACACTTATGGACATTGTTTATGAGTTCATTTTCTCTCCTTTGGCTGAGATTACACTCTAGAGAGAGGGAACTCAAGATAGAGAATTGATCAAGGAGCTTGGTGATATTGAAGATTAACTCAAGAATTAACTATAATTTGGAAGATTTAAGCCTCTAAGTGAGTAATTGAGCATAGATTTGTAAGTTTGGGTTTGTAATTTTGTGGATTCAAAGTTAGATGGAAATTGAAAACATAATTTGAGATGAATTTGATGAATTTGGAGCTTGTATGTACATGTATGTGCATAACTGCCATGATTTTATATATTCAAGCATGAATCATGTTGAACAAGAAGAATTGAGCACCAAATCTCACATGCATGCATAATTTTCATGAGTTTCATGATTATAAGCGTCATTTGTACCATTTGGAATAGAATTGGAGTTAAAAATTTACATGCATGCATGATTGATGAAGATATGGAGTTTGTATGAAGTGAAATGCATGTGTTTTGAAACCTATGAAGAGAACTCAAAATGATTTTGGAAAAGGACCATGAATTTGAACAATTGGCCTCATATTCTTATGTTCTCATATTATGTAAAGTGTTTCTATGTTTTTTGTGTCCAAAACTTGAGTTTTGAACCCTTGGACATTGAGTTTGAACTTCAAGAACAATTCTGGAAATTCCAAAATTTGGCATGTTCGCTTGAGTAGGGGGGAAACGCCGCTCGAGCTTGAAATGTTAGCTTCCGGAACTTTTGCAGACATTGATGTCAGCTCGAGCGGGAGTAGTTACGCTCGAGCGTCTGTACATGTATTTGACTCCCAGCTTGAGCGTCCAAAAAATGGGGTAACCAGTACTTTTGCAAACCAAAGGGGTTCGCTCGAGCGGCGAAATATGCATGGCTTATTTTTCGTTCTCTTTCACTTCTAAGCACTCTTAAGCATGCATTGAGCATTGTGAATGGATTAAGAAGATAAGAAAGAGGCCTAAGAGGAATGAATAAATTAAGAACGGATTGGATTGCTTGTGACCCATTATGTGTTATGATTTATGTAGGGTCGAGCACAAGAGCGAATCCTCTGATAGAACACTGTGAGTAATATCATAGTAAAGATATTTTGAAGTATGCTATTTGTCCAATTGTTTACTTCTATTTGAGTTTCATAAATCCGTTAAATTGAATCATGGACAATTATTCGTTATGCCGCATGATTGGGCCAAAGGCCGTTTGGTATGAATGATTGGGCCAAAGGCCGTCGAACAATAATGACTGGGCCAAAGGCCATCAAACATGAGTGAATTGGGCCAAAGGCCGTCGAACATGAATGATTGGGCCAAAGGCCGTCGAATATGACTGAATTGGGCCCAAGGCCGTTTGATACGTCTGGATTTGTAGCCGTTTGATACACTAGATAGAAACATGAATTGGGCCCAAGGCCGTCTAATGTATCTACTTCAAACTTCATTCATGTATCTCCTTTATTTGATATTATTCACTAGGCTTTCGCTCACTCTCATTCATGTGTCTGTAGGTGAGCCAAGAGATGTCCAAACCCAGCCTCAGTGAAGTATGTAAGAAACAGACGAAGTTTTGGAGAGTCAGCCTTAACGTCTCACGCACGAGACTCGTTTTTGCCCTTTTGTTCTTTTGTTATATTTTTGTCAATGTTGGCGAAAACGTTGAATTACTTTTGTATATAAGTTTGTTTAGCTGACTCCGTAACTGAAAATTCCTGGACATAGATTGACTCTATGAGTATGTGTGAGTTATTGTGAAACACTTGTGGAGCGATTTTGCTATACCCTGTAAACACAGCTCTATGGACAATTTGTAAGTTTGCTTCCGTTTTAGCCCCTCAACGCTGATGAAATATGTTTTTTTTTTTTGGTTTGAGGCCGTAGGTAATCCCTTGATTACTGGCGGGTTATGACCTTAATCCATAGGGGCGGGTTCGGGTCATGACATAGTGGTATCAGAGCATGAGTTAATAACTCACACAATTGTCCAAATGAGCAATAGGCATCTAGAAAAGATCTAGGATGCATTCATGTGATAAGTATGAATCTGAAAACATCAAGAATGTACTTAAATCCTTCAAGGTGGATGATTATATGCTATATGTTTGTGATTTACTTACATTGCGAATTGCTTGAATTTGTATGCTTTTTGGTATATGCATACTTGTGAATCTTTTGTATAAAGAATAATATAAGTCTAATCAGATGGTGAGAACAAGAGGTGATGAAATAGAGGAGTCTTCTACTGCCAAAATGGATAGAATGGAAAGACTGATTCAGGAAATGGCAGAAACATTGAGGCAACAATAACAGTGGCAACAATAGTGGCAACAACCACACCCTCCGTGTGACAACCCTCACCTTTGATTAGCGTTGAATTGCGATTAAGCATGATAAGTAATTGATTAAGATGAAATCCTGAACTGATTGCATGAGTGTGTTGTCTTAATTGCATTTCTATCTGTTTGTCATTGAATGATCTGTTCATGTTTTGATTTTGAACCGCGAATTGAAAGCCTTATCGGCGACCGATTCAAAAATTGGTTAATGTTATATGCTAATTAGGATTTATGGGATTTTATGGTAGGTTTAATTAAAATTCAATGTGGAATGATTAAATTAGATTAAATAATGTTAAATTACATCAACTTGAGTTTATTACATAATTTCCATTTAGTGGGTTGATTCAAAGCCAACTCCTCTCCACTTCATACACATTTGACGTATCATTTTTTCCTTGAGAAGACCAAACCGAGCGAGCGAGCGAAAGAGAGAGAGAGAGAGAGAGAGAGAGAGAGAGAGAGAGAGAGAGAGAGAGAGTTGGAAGAAAAATAGAGTTCATCAAGAATTTTGCTTGAAATTAGAGGAATTGAAGGAGATTTGCAAAATTAGGCTTCTACACTTGGAATTCAAGACTTAAGGTAGGAAATTTATTCTCTTGACTATGAATTAAAGTTGTTACACGCATTGTTCATGAAGGTTTCATTGAAATTATGTTCAATTGGTGATTAGAGTCAAGAATTAGCTCAGAGTGTTGATTTGAGAGTGAATTCATGCATGCATGTCCATTTTGAGGCTGTTTTCATAAGAATCCTACATGCATGTTCATATTTTAGTTGTGGTTCAAGGATTCACCATGTTTTAGAGTTCAATCTTGCATTTGATCATGTTTTGGAGCATTAGAGTTCATGAGAACTTATGCATGTTATGTTCTTGCATTGTCCTTCCAGTCTCATTCAAAGTTATGTTATGGGTTTCTAAGTGTTTTCAAAAAAATTAGCCCAGAAAAATAGAATTTGAAGCTTTTAAGGTTGAGTTTTGTGCTTGAGGATCAATCTGAAAATTTCAGATTTTTGATCCACGCTCGAGCGGAGGACTTCACGCTCGGGCGTACACTCCGAGTACATGCACTTCCGCTCGAGCATCAAGGGTCACGTTTGAGCGTGAAATGCATATGCCCAGAAGTTCATGTGTTTTGCAGCCCGCTCGAGCGAAGTAACCTACGCTCGAGCGAGGGACAGAGTCTCACGCTCGATCGTGGGTCGAGCGTCCATTGAGCGTGAAAAACATGCAACCAGTACTTTTTCATGAGTTTGCAGTCCGCTCGAGCGAGGGAAGTCACGCTCGAAAGGAGCCTCTTTGTCTGCATGCCCGTTCGAGCAGGGAAAGCCACGCTCGAGCGAGACCCCCAGTTTTCAGCAAATTTTGAAAAGTGTTTTTAAAGTACATTTTTGCATCCTCATTCCATCCTAGGCATTCCTAGGCCATGTTTAAGGCATTTTAATGAGGATAAAGCCATAGGACCACACCAAGCCATATAGGGGCTAAGTTATTAATCCCAAGTGCGTAATTTAGTATGTGTTCGTTCTGCAACTGTGTAGGGTTGGCACTCGAGGACTCTGATTAGCCTGCCAATAGCCCAGTACTCTGTGAGTAACAATGTTGTAAAGATACGTTCAACTATAATCATTTCTGAACGATTGATTGTACCGCTTTCTGAAATGACATTGTTTACTGAATGAATGTTTGTCCTATTTGTAAACTGTACTCGTGGCATCCATAGCAACTTACTGTTACTGTACTGTTACTGCTACTATTACAAAGATCTCTGTCTGTTCCAATGGTTAGAACTACTACTGTTTACTGTTTTGATGGCCATCAACTGACTGTTCGGTCTATTAAGATCTATTGTATTGTTTTGCTATTGAACGTACCACGTATGACTGTTATGATTTCTAAATGACTGTTATGGCATGAAATATGAGCCATTGATTGAATAACTGATTTGCTCATGCAAATGATCGTTTTAACTAATGAAAGGACATTCATTCTTAACCCCTTTACGCATTTGTTATTCACTGGGCATTAGCTCATTGTTTATATATATATGTAGGTGGCCAGGCACCGGACTGAAGCTAGGAGCGTCAAGTTAAGCTCTCATTTTGTCAAGCCAACCATTGTGCCTCACTTCGAAGTTCCGAGTCTGTTTAAGCCAAGGCTGTTTTGGGATGTCTCTAATTCACCCTTTTGTCTCTGTTTTGTAATAAATGCTTAAGACTTTCGACTATACAGTTATGGTGAAGGGATTGGATCCCTAACCTGTATGATACACGTATCTGATATGTATATATATATTTATGGTTATAACGTGGACTAGTCTATAAAAGTCTTTTTCCATTCAGATTTCCATAGCTCATTTGACATCTTTTAATTACTGTTTGGCTTCCGCCAACCCTTTACTCTGTACTATTGTTATTACTGTTAAGCAGGCCTTTGGTAATCATGGATTATTGGCCGGTTACGATGCTAAACCCTTAGGGGCGGGTTTGAGTCATGACACTCCGCCTCCTCCTCTAGTACTACCTGTCGAAGATCTTCAGAATGATGACCAAATAATAGCTCTCACCAAGGAATTTAAGAAAATGAAACCGCCACAGTTCCATAGGGGATTGGATATTCTAAAGGCTGAAGCATGGGTCCTTGGCATAGAGAAACTATTTGAAGTGTTTCCTTGTTTAGAAACACAAAGGGTACTTCTAGCCACTTTTACTCTTGAAGATGAGGCAAGAAGGTAGTGGATGCTAGTGCGTGAAAATAATAAGGATATTGGTTGGGCGCGGTTCTTGGAGATTTTCTACGACAAATATTTCCCACAATGTGTCCGTGACAGGAAAGTATCGGAATTCTTAGAACTTAAACAAAACAATATGATAGTAACAATGTATGAGGCCAAGTTCACTGAATTGGCCAGATTTGCACCACATGTGGTCGACACCGACTGCTAGAAAGCGAGACATTTTGAAGGAGGGCTTCGAGATGATATCCTAGAAAAGGTGAATATTCTCAAGCTGGAGACCTATATTGAGGTGCTGGATCGGGCCATAATATCAGAAGCCAACATAGCCAGACAGGCCCAAACAACAACTGACTGGAAGGGTAGTAAAAGGCAAGGCTTTTTTTTGAAGAAGAAATTTTCAAAAAAGCAGAATACGGGCTCCTCAAGTACTTCTAATTTTTTCCGAGATACATCTCCAATGTGCAATATCTGTAGTAAAAGGCACCGTGGAGTTTATTACCGTGTGTCAGGGGCTTGTTTTAAGTGTGAAAAAATGGGACATATGGCCAGAGATTGTAATCAGAACAATGGAAAGTTAGCCGCTAGCTCCGCGCATCAATCCCGAAACCGGGAAATACTACGAGATCTACTACCACCGGAGATACCGTGAGGCAAGGAAGAGTTTTTGCGCTTGTTCCGAGCGATACATGGAATGCTGAAGCTGTTGTCTTAGGTACTATCACTATATGCATCAAGGAGCTTTTTGTGTTAGTCGAATCCGGATCCAACAGCACTGCTTTCATAAATTATTGCATTTTGCATCTAGACTAAGTAGACCTCTTGAATCATTGCCATATTTGCTATGTGTATCTGCTCCATCTGGAGAATCTATGTTTTGTACATCTGTATATCGATTTTGTGACATGCGTATTGGGAATGCTATTCTCTATGTAGATTTGTTGCCCTTGGACTTTAGACATTTTGATGTAAATTTTGGCATCGGTTGGTTGACTAAATATTGTGCCATCATTGATTGTGTAACTAAACGGGTTGTATTTAAACCACCAGAACATGGAGAAATTATGTTTGTGGGTAACGGGGTAATGCCTCCACCTTACTTGATATCCGTAATGAAAACATGTAAATTGATCAAGAAAGGGTGCCAGGGTTATTTGTGTTGTGTGCTATCTGAATAAATTGTGAATGTAGAATTGTGTAATATCCCTGTTGTTAGCGAATTTCCTGATGTGTTTCCAAATTAATTGTTGGGGAAATTAGTTGACAGGGAAATAGAGTTTACCATTGAAGTTGTGCCAGGCACTCAGTCTATTTCTAAAACTCCCTACAGAATGGCCACTGCCGAAATGAAAGAATTGAAGGAACAATTGCAAGATTTACTTGATAAAGGGTTTATTCGACCTAGTACTTCACCGTGGGGTGCACCGGTGTTATTTGTAAAGAAGAAAGACGGAACTTTATGCTTGTGTATTGACTATCGAGAACTGAACAAGGTGACGATAAAGAATAAATATCCCTTACCTCATATTGATGACTTGTTTGACCAATTGTAGGGATCACAAGTGTTTTCCAAAATTGATTTGAGATTCGGATACCACCAGCTGAAAGTAAAAGCAGAAGATGTTGAGAAAACTGCGTTTCGAACAATGTATGGCCATTATGAATTTCTTGTTATGCCATTTGCGGTGACTAATGCTCCTGCAGCATTTATGGATCTAATGAACCGAATTTTTAAGACCTACCTTGATGAATTTGTTGTAGTTTTTATTAATGATATTTTGATATACTCAAAGAATATACTTGAACATGAACAACATCCGAGGACTGTTTTGCAAACACTCAGAGAAAAGAAATTATTTGGATAAAGTTATCTTCTTAGGGCATGTTATCAACAAAGAGAGAATTTCAGTGGACCCTCAGAAAATAGAGGCAATTATGAATTGGTCTACACTGACAAATGTAACAGAGGTCCACAGTTTCATGAGCTTAGCTAGGTACTACAGAAGGTTTGTGAAAGACTTTTCAAAAATAGTTGTGCCTCTTTCCCAACTGACACTCAAAGGGCAACCATTTGAATGGAATGACGAAAGGGAATCTGCCTTTCATGAACTGAAAACGAGACTGACCTCTACCCCAGTTTTGACATTACCATCAAGTATGGAAAACTTTGTGATTTTCAATGATGCATCTTATAAAGGTTTGGGTTGTGTATTAATGCAGAATGGAAATGTGATTGCCTACGCCTCTCGACAGTTGAGGCCACACGAGAAGAACTACCCAATGCATGATTTAGAATTGGCCGCAGTTGAATTTGCCTTGAAAATCTGGCGGCATTACTTGTATGGGGCAAAATGTGAAGTTTACACGGATAATAAGAGTCTGAAGTACTTCTCTATACGGAAAGAGTTAAATATGCGATAGAGAAGACGGCTTGAATTGATAAAAAACTATGACCTCCAGATTCAGTATCACCCTGGGAAAGCTAATACAGTTGCTGATACCCTGAGCAGAAAATCGATGGGGAGTTTAGCTCGTGTACTTACTGAGCAGAAAGAGATCTTGCAAGATTTTGAGAAGTCTAGGATTAAAGTGGTATTATGTGAACAGGGCGGATTGATAGCCGCCATCTCAGCCGAGCTAGCAATCATTGATGAGATTAAACAGAAACAGAAGGAAGATGAATTCCTTAAAAAGATAGCTAATGAATTTGAAATGAATCCGAGACCGGATTTAGTGTGGTAAATGAGGTGTTGAAGTGCGTTCCAAATATTCCCGAGTTAAAGAGGAGGATTCTCGATGAAGCTCATAAGTCAATATTTGTTATGCATCCGGACAATAATAAGATGTATTGGGATTTGAAACAAAGCTATTGGTGGCCCAAAATGAAGAAAGAAATTGCAAAGCATGTGTCCAAATGCCTTCAATGTCAGTAAGTCAAGGCTGAACATCAGAAACCAGGCGGTCTACTTCAACCTCTCCCTATTCCGGAATGGAAATGGGAGCATGTAACCATAGATTTCGTTGTTGGTCTACCTCGAACTCCCCGAGGTATGGACTTTATTTGGGTTGTAGTTGATAGACTGATTAAATCTGCACATTTTCTACCTATTAGAACGACATTTGATGCTTATAGATTGGTTACTATATATGTTGATGAAATTGTTCGCCTACATGGAGTTTCGGTATCCATTGTCTCGGATAGTGATCCAAAATTTGTGTCTAGACTATGGAAAAGTTTGCAAAGTGCTATGGGAACAGAATTGAGATTTAGTACCGCATTCCACCCACAGACAGACGGGCAATCAGAATGGACGATACAGACCCTAGAAGATATGCTAAGAATGTGTGCATTTGATTTTCAAGGGAGTTGGGAAAATTATTTGCCACTAGCAGAGTTTGAATACAATAACAGTTTCCACTCCAGCATCAGTATGGCACCATATGAGACCTTGTATGGTAGAAGGTGTAGATCACCAATTTGTTGGACATAAGTCGAGGATAGGGCTTTACTTGGGCCTGAAATTGTGCAGGACACTTCTGAAAAGATCAAAACTATTTAGCAAAGGCTCAAGACAGCTCAGAGTCGGCAAAAGAACTATGCAGATGTACAAAGAAGACCTCTTGAGTATGAGGTTGGTGACCATATGTTTATTCGCATGACTCTGATAAAGAGCCAAGTAAGATTCGGTAAGAAAGGAAAATTGTCACCCCGTTATGTTGGACCATTTCAAATTCTGGAGAAACTGGGTCCAGTTGCTTAGAGAGTTGCTTTGCCGCCGAGATTCGAGCAAATCCATAATGTGTTTTATGTATCAATATTGAGAGGTTATCTCCGGGATCCGTTTCATGTGATTGATTATCACCGGATAGCTCTCGATGAAAATATGGAATATGAAGAATGGCCAAAACGAATCATTGACCGGCAAGTGAAACAGTTGAGAAACAAATCCATCCCAATGGTGAAAATAGAATGGAAAGAACATTATGGGGCGGATGCTACATGGGAAAAAGAGGATGAAATACGACTACGCTATCCGCATTTGTTTCCAGATGAAGGTAAAATAAGTTTGGAGGACCAAACTTCTTAAAGGGGGGAAGATTGTGATAACCCTGTTCTATGTTATGCTAATTCATCTTAATTATGATTGTGATAATGTGTTAATGTGATTTTGAGTGCCATTTACATGATTATATGTGGTTTTGAATTTCTATCTGTTCACTGTAGGAAAATCTATTTGAATTTCTACTTAAGAATTTTAATTGAAGGCCTTATCAGCCTCAGGAACTGAAATTGACTACGCCATTGTGATTAGCATAATTTTTAGTGCCTGCGGTGAAATTTAATTAAAAATTTATTCGGATCAAGATAATTAGATTCAGAACGATTAATTAAGCTCAATGACTTAGCCTTAATCAATTTGCTTAGGCCAACATGTATAAGTGGCCTATTTACACTTATGGACATTGTTTATGAGTTCATTTTCTCTCCTTTGGCTGAGATTACACGCTAGAGAGAGGGAACTCAAGATAGAGAATTGATCAAGGAGCTTGGTGATCTTGAAGATTAACTCAAGAATTAACTATAATTTGGAAGATTTGAGCATTTAGGTGAGTAATTGAGCATAGATTTGTAAGTTTGGGTTTGTAATTTTGTGGATTCAAAGTTAGATGGAAATTGAAAACATAATTTGAGATGAATTTGGAGCTTGTATGTACATGCATGTGCATAATTGCCAGGATTTTATATATTCAAGCATGAATCATGTTGAACAAGAAGAATTGAGCACCAAGTCTCACATGCATGCATAATTTTCATGAGTTTCATGATTATAAGTGTCATTTGTACCACTTGGAATAGAATTAGAGTTAAAAATTTACATGCATGCATGATTGATGAAGATATGGAGTTTGTATGAAGTGAAATGCATGTGTTTTGAAACCTATGAAGAGAACTCAAAATGATTTTGGAAAAGGACCATGAATTTGAACAATTGGCCTCATATTCTTATGTTCTCGTATTATGTAAAGTGTTTCTATGTTTTTTGTGTCCAAAACTTGAGTTTTGAACCCTTGGACATTGAGTTTGAACTTCAAGAACAATTCTGGAAATTCCAGAATTTGGCATGTTCGCTCGAGCGGAGGGAAAACGCCGCTCGAGCATGAAATGTTAGCTTCCAGAACTTTTGCAGACATTAATGTCAGCTCGAGCGGGAGTAGTTACGCTTGAGCATCTGTACACGTATTTGACTCTCAGCTCGAGTGTCCAAAGTTGAGCTCGAGCGCAAAAATGGGGTAACCTGTACTTTTGCAAACCAAAGGGGTCCGCTCGAGCAGCGAAATATGCGCTCGAGCGGGAAGCCTTGTTTCAGAAATTTTATAAGAGTATTGTATGGCTTGTTTTCCGTTCTCTTTCACTTTTAAGCACTCTTAGGCATGCATTGAGCATTGTGAATGGATTAAGAAGATAAGAAAGAGGCCTAAGAGGAATGAATAAATTAATAACGGATTGGATTGCTTGTGACCCATTATGTGTTATGATTTATGTAGGGTCGAGCACAAGGGCGAATCCTCCGACAGAACACTGTGAGTAATATCATAGTAAAGATATCTTGAAGTCTGCTATTTGTCCAATTGTTTACTTCTATTTGAGTTTTGTAAATCTGTTAAATTGAATCATGGACAATTATTCGTTATGTCGTATGATTGGGCCAAAGGCCGTCGGACATGTATGATTGGGCCAAAGACCGTCAGACAAGAATGACTGGGCCAAAGGCCGTCGGACATGAGTGAATTGGGCCAAAGGCCGTTTGGTATGAATAATTGGGCCGAAGGCCGTCGGATATGACTGAATTGGGCCCAAGGCCATTTGATACGTCTGGATTTGTAGCCGTTTGATACACTAGATAGAAACATGAATTGGGCCAAAGGCCGTCTGATGTATCTGCTTTAAACTTCATTCATGTATCTCCTTTATTTGATGTTATTCACTAGGCTTTCGCTCACTCTCATTCATGTGTCTGTAGGTGAGCCAAGAGATGTCCAAACCCAGCCTCAGTGAAGTATGTAAGAAACAGACAAAGTTTTGGAGAGTCAGCCTTAACGTCTCACGCACGAGACTCGTTTTTGCCCTTTTGTTCTTTTGTTATATTTTTGTCAATGTAGGCGAAAACGTTAAATTACTTTTGTATATAAGTTTTGTTTAGCTAGCTACATAACTGAAAATTCCTGGATATAGATTGAATCTATGAGTATGTGTGAGTTATTGTGAAATACTTTTGGAGCGATTTTGCTATACCATGTAAACACAGCTCTATGGACAATTTGTAAGTTTGCTTCCGTTTTGGCCCCTCAACTCTGATGAAATATGTTTTTTTTTTTTTTTTTGGTTTGAGGCCGAAGGTAATCCCCTGATTACTGGCTGGTTATGACCTTAATCCATAGGGGCGAGTTCGGGTCATGACAAAAATAGTGGTCTTTTCGGGTGGAATCCGAGCATGCGCATGCACATCCCTCGTTTCTTGAGGCGGAGTTGTTAGTTGCTGATTTTAATTACATGTTTTAATTACACTTGTGTTGTAACTATTTAATTAGTTAGCTAGACTAGTTAGTTAATTCATTTGTTGTAATAATTAGTTAAGTAGTTTAACTAGTTATTCATTTAGTTTTATAATAGTTAGCTTAATTAGTTGCTATTTAGCTTAGTTTATTCATTCGGACTCTCCTTCGTGAGAGCGAAATGATATAATAACGTGTATGTCTTCCAATCCCACGTCTTTCTCCTTTTTATTTATCCGCTTTTGATGGTTAGATTAGGAGCATCACGCTTCAATTAGCATATCGCATATTTGTATCCATTCATTTGTCTTGCATGCACTGAGGCTCGGTTCATCATTCTAGCTGTATTGCCATTTCAATACCTCGTTGAATACGTGTTTAAACGCATGCTATGAAATTGTTGTAAATAACATGTTAAGTAGCTGAGCCTATTTTAGTTATATTTTTGCATGCGTTGCATTAGTCATCTTGCATAGTCAGGAATCATGCATTTTTCTAACTAGTTTCTCTTTTGGCTTGGAGTACTAGGTGTGTTTTTAGTGCTTTAGCATACTTGCATGAGTGTGAGCGTGGACTCGCCTTTTTCTCGCGCCCTGCCTTTCAGAAAGGGTTGAAAAGAAGGCCTCACAATTCGGACTCCCACGGTTCTGAATCTAGTGTCACAAGTGCAATGTGAAACTGACAAACACCAAAGAGTCCAAATCCGGCAAATCTTTTTGAAAAATCGATTTTAAATCAAATAATGCCAAAGTTGGACTGCTTTGCCAGATACAGAGTCGCCACCTAAATATTTTATTTTTGGAGAAATTTAGAAAACCCTGACTCGTGCCAAAGGCCACGTGTCTGTCATCACCAAAGTTGCCTCGGCTCGAGAACTTGGGTACAAGAGAGGAAGGTTATGAAATGAGCACCCCCGCTCACCCAATCAAAAGATCGGCCTCTAATAATCATGATATGCATTTTTATAAATATTATGTGTTCTTATTCCGATTATTAATCTAGCTTTATTATGTGACACACACAAGCAAGTATAGACTAGTCGCAAGACTTGGAACAATTCAACTCATGTTTGTTTGCGAAAATGGTTTGAATTTGCCACCCTCAAGTTGGCTTAAAAGATGTGGATTTGCCACCAAATATAGTGGGCTTAAAACATGATTTGCCACAACAAAGTGGGCTTAAAACGCACATATTTGTTGAATCGTTCTAATTCAAACAACAAGCCTTCATCCACAGGCATTCGTGCAGTTTAGCAATTAATCACATAGCCTCATGGCAAGCATGCTAATCATGGCAACATGGCAATCATACTCATGTAAGTATGCTAAAGCATAAAAACTCACTGAGTACTCAGAGCCAAAACAAAAACTAGTTAGAAATATGCATGATCCTAACTATACAAGATGTCTAATGCAACACATGCAATAATACAATTAATAGGATCGGCTACTAATATGGCACATGAATTGATTTGAACAACATGCGATTAAACACGTATTCAAAGAAAATATTGAAATGGCAATACAGTTTGAATGATACGCCGAGCCTCGGTGCATGCAATACGAATGAATGGATGCAAGCATGCGATATGCTAATTAAAACATGACCCTAATCTAACCATCGAAAGCGATTAAATAAAAGGGATAAAGACGTGGGGTTAGAAGACATATACACACGCACGCGCACTTCTTACAACATTACGGCCTCGTGAAGGAGGGTCCAAATGAATAACCTAACTAGCTACGCCAATTAAGCTAATTATTACAACAATTGAAACGAATTAACTAAATTATTCTAAGCTGATTAAATATTACAAATCGAAGTAATTAGCTAAATACTACGCTAATTAAGTACAAAGTAATTAAACTAATTAATTAGCTACCACTAATTAACTAAACAAAGCAATTAAATGGCCTCGGGAAGTGAGGGATGCATGCATGCACGGTGTAGACGTCCCCGAACGCCCCGGGAGGGAATCCTCCCCCGTTCCGTTCTGTTTGGGTTCACTACAGTTCAGGACTCTCAAATTGTCACGGTTCTTAATCTGAACAAAAAAGTCTAACTCCGGCAAATCGTTTTGAGAAACAGATTTTTGAAAGAAGTGCCAAACATGAACTGCTTTGCCAGATACAGAGTCGCCACCTAAATATTTTATTTTGAGAAATTTAGGAAACCCTGACTCGGTGCCAAAGGCAACGTGTCCGTCATCACCAAAGTTGCCTTGGCTTGGGAGCTTGGGTACGATTGGGGAAGGTCAGCTATGAGCACCCCCTCTCGCCCGATCCGAAGATCAGCCTCTACTAACCGTGATATCCGTTTTTGAAAACGTTATGTGTTCTTATTCTGGTTATTAGCCTAGAATTACTACGTTATGCGCTCAGCAAACAAGTATAGACCAAATCGCCTGAATTGGAACGAAGCATTGCATATCCGTTTGTTTGAAAAACAGTTTGAAATTTGTTACTCGCAAGTAGGCTAAAGCACGGACTTCAATGAGTTGTTCCAACTCAAACAATCCAACCTTCACCCACCGGCATTCAAGCAGTTTATATCACATAAGCATCTAGCCTCATGGTAATCATGCTATTATGGCAACACTCACACGCATGCGGTATGCTAAAGTATAAATGCTTACCTAGTACTCCGAGCCAAAACAAAAACATGTTAGCAATCAATGCATGATCCAAGTCCATGTTAAGTGGCTAATGCAATGTATACAGAATGTCACTAGAGTAGGCTCGGCTAGTCTATAAATGATATGTGAAAATGCCCAAGTAGCATGTATTCAAGTTAGATTTGAAATACTTATGCAGGTAGTATGATGTACCGAGCCTGGTGCATGCAATACTAATGAATGATGCACGCATGCATAGTATAAGGTATGTTAAAGTAAACATGTCCTAATACTAACCATCAAAAGCAGGTAAGTAAAAGGGAGAAAGAAGTGGGGGTTGGAAGACATGTACACACGCACCCACACTTATTACAGATTTGCTCTCGCTCGGAGGGACCGAAAGAATAATACAAGTTAATTAACCTACAAGCTAATTAAATATTACAGACCAATTAATTAATTAACAAATTGACTAATCTAATGAAAGTAGTAAACAGCCTCGGGAAGGGGGCCAATGCAATGCGCGCTCGGTTCCGCTCGGAAAGTCACTGCCATGCACAAGTTACCTCTGCTTTGACTGTTCTGCTTCTCTGAAAATTTCACAACTCCCAAGGTTGCTTCTCTGAGTGCTGTGGAGCACCACCGGCTGAAAGAATATACTACCGGCCATGGAGAATGGTCACCGGCTAAATATTGTGCTCTCGGCCAAACATTCTTTGCCGGTCGGCACTAAACACTGCCGGCCGGCCAAATATTCCTGCTAAAACCTGCAGTTGACAGCAACAGAGGGCAAAACTTGGCATGGCAATGCATTTCAAGCAATGTATGCACCAACCACACTCCTTATCGAACTTGGCATGGCAATGTATTTCAAGCAATGTATGCACCAACCACACTCCTTATCATATTTATGACTCAAAGGAGGATGGGCCTTGATTCTCGGGCCACCAATCACGTATTTCCATGCATGATTGCCCAAGGGACCAAGTATGCATTTTGATTTCAAATGCAATGCACACACACAAACAAAGGCCCAATCCCTATCACTAGATCAAGGGGTGAAGGTATGCATGCTAGATGGAATGCAATCCTAAGCATGTGAGCCTAAGTGTGCAATATGGGCATGCAAGCAAGTAATGCAAAGATGCAACTAACCAAGCATGCAAAGTGTAATAACAACATGCACACATGCAAGGTGCAATATGGACAACATGTTAGAAACAAAGCATGCCAAATGCAACAACACAAAAGTGTGTAACAATGTGTCATTAGCCAAGTATCTGCATATATATAAGCATGCATGCAAACATGGCTTAAAACTTTAAACATCAAAAGGTAACTCTCAAGCACACTTAAGAGGATGCAATCATGGACAAATGGCATGCATCTTAAGCTTTGAAAATCATGTTAAGAATGGTGCTAAACCAAGTAAACAAGGTAAGCATGGCATGCAACAATGGTCCAAGATTCAAGGCAAGCCCAAGGGGGATTGAACTACACTTAATGTGACCACACATGGCATGAATTAAGTGACCAAAACTAGAGTTTTAGCATGCTAAAACAAAGCCAAAAGACCACTTAGATGGCATCTAAATGACTTACACATGGAAGCATACACAATGACCAAACATGGAGCATACAACACAACCTCTTGAAGCATCAAAAGGGCCATGAAATGCAAGCATACAAGCATGCTAAGAGGACTGAAATGATGCTATCAGTGGTGCCAAACCACTGAAATAAATCAAACAATGCATGCTCAACACTTCACATACTTAAAGCCTACAAGCTAACAATGCAAAGGAGCTATGCAATACATATTATGGTTGACCAAAACAACCAAAGACAGACCTTAATCATGGCAAAACAAGTACGAAAGCTTCACAAAGCTAGGCCAAAAGCATGCTTGAACAAGGGTTAAAACCTAGATGCATGTTAAGGCTACAATATGGCATTACAAGGCATGTATGCTAAGCAAGCATGGTGTACCAAAACCAACTAAAAATAGAGGCATATTATGACATAATAAGCATGAAAATCAGCTAAGGCATGGCCAATACACACTTAGACTAGATGCTCACTAAAGAGGCAAAAATGGCCCTTTTCAAGGACAGCAAGGAGAGGGGGTGGCCCTCTCCTTCCTAGGACCTCAAGGCACCATTCTCACCTCTGAAATCCCTCAAGATTTCAGGGGTGAGGAGGCCCAAACACAATGGTCCTGAAGCTCAACCGAAATGGCACAAAACAAGGGCCAAACAAGCCTTAAGAGGGGCCAAACAACCCCAAAGCTTAAAACACCCTTAACAAACTATTTAGAGCACTAAAAATCAAAACTTTTATATGTTATACACAAAGCTCAAAAACAGATGCAAGGTAGGCAAAAATGCAATGCAAAAATAGGGAATAAAGGGACAAGTTTCTTACCCTTGTAGACCCTCTTCACCAATGGTGAACCAGCTGGTTCTTCAAACTCAAACCAGCTCCACAACTCCAAAAGCAACCCTCAAGGGCCTCAGCTCCAAGAAAAGGTGTGATGGTGGGTGTTTGTGTGCAAAACTAAGACAAAACATACACAAAACACAAGAGAGAGAGAGAGATATAGAGATGGAGGATATATGAACCCTAACCCTAAAACTCAAAACCCTCTGAAAATGTTGTCTAAATTGTCTAACCCTTGAACAAGAGAGAAGAGCCTCTCTTTTGTAGACAAATGGTCTTGTAAAGCTTCCAAGGGAAGCTAACAAGAGGGCAATCCCTCCATACACGTGTATGGAGGGGGTGAAAGTGTATGCCAGCTGCACAAAAATATCTGTAAAAGCAGATGCACAGTAGTCGGCCGGCCAAAAATGTAATTGACCAAAAAAAGATAGTCGGCCGGCCATCTAGAGTGCCGGCCGGCCAAACATTTAGCTGGTTGAAACAAAACAAAACACAGCCGGTGGCCTCAAGCCATGGCCGGTGGAGTGTGGGGATGGGTCACAAGCCATTCCCTGCCCCTCCAAGGCAAATCACAAGTGTTTGGTGCAACACCAGGCACAAAACAGTTGAGTCGAGAGATCCTGAGGCAAGGCGCGTAGCCGAGACCTCCGGGAACTCAAGACGAACACAAACATGGATGATCATCGAGTGTTCAAGCGGTGACGTCTAAGTCTTGAGGACGATCAAAAATGGGGTGTCTACACACGGTTCCTCCACCCGAAATGCCACCGCCTTGCCACTGAACGCCTCTATTTGCACATATTTGGACACCAACAGTGCTGCTAACTCCCAGAATGCCTCTGTTCCAACTTACCAACACACTGTGCAATTTTCATTGGTGGCCGACAAGGGGCATGTCAGCTACTAATGGTGGCCGGTCGGCTACCAATGGTGGCCGGTCAGCTACCACTGGTGGCCGATCAGCCACTAATGACATGAACTCCTCTTTTTGCTGCAACAGAGAGCAGATAGAGCAAAACAGTGTATTCTCACAGGTTTGTGTGTATTGTTTACACTCCTTATCATCACACAAGCTCAAATGAGTGAAACTCTTGGCTCTCAAACCATCAACCAAGTAGTTTCCATGCATGATAGCCAAAGAACCAAGTTTGTACAAGTTTAATGAGTGCAAAACAAGACTCAAAAAGACCACCGCCCTTTCAACCATAATCAAGGGTGATGGTGACCAAGGAAAGTGGCATATTTCACCACTTTTGAGTATGAAATGTCCCATTTTCCTCATGTTCAAATTAACATCCGATTCGAACACATGCAATGCAACACAACACGAAATAATGGTTATCTTACCTCTTTTACTTGTTCATTTTGTTTACTCATTTTATATTACCGATTCATTCTTTAATCGATTAAGTCTAAAAGTGAGTATCCTCTAATGGAAAGAAGTGTTAACCAAGGGGTAATTTAAGGCATGAGAGAGATCATGCCATTGGTAATAAACCCTCAAAGAGGATCAAACCATTAAGCATAACTTCAATCTTAAGCTTAAAAAATCCCAAGTTTGAAAAAACTCTCAAAAGCAAATAAAAGAGTGAAGCAAAGAGGGAGGTTGCAAAGATTTAGATGTTGAAATTAAGTGCAAAACAATAGTAAAACATGCTTTCAACTCAAAACAATGGTGATTAAAGCATTAAAACACCAAGCTAGTGAAGGAATTAACACTACAACTATGCAATACAAGCCTCAACTGAATTAACAAGCCCAAAATAGAGCCAAAACAGGTCAAAACAGAGGCAAAAACATGCTGGACTAGACCTAAAGTAAGCTAGAAAAATATACTAACTCGTGAAGTTAACTAGGCATGCAAACAAGACACAAGGAGGAGAGGCTAACCCTTCCAATTTTGGACTTCAAAACAAGATTTTTACCATTGAAAAACCTCTGAGATTTAGTGGTTAAAAGGCCCAAAATATTTGTTTTGAAAGTGATGAAAAGATGGCACAAAAGCTTAATAAGCAAAGAGACAAGAAGGATAGACCACCCTCTAACTCATGATAGCCTCAAACCGCTATTTTTAGGTTATAAAAACAAAGTTTTTTAGACTTCAAAACCAGCCTTAAAATAGTTAAAAAGGATGGCAAAATAAGCATACAAAACAAGTATAAGCAAGGTAAGTTCTATACCTTTGAAGCAAAGCACTAAACAGCCACAAATTCAAGCTCAAACCTCCTTCTAGAGCTCAAATTAGGTCCCAAGTTATCTCAGCCCCAAGGTGAGAGTATTTGGCTAAGGGTTAGTGTGCAAAAGCTAAGGACTTGTAAGCAAATTTGCACAAAATATCAAGAGAGAGAGAGAGAGAGAGAGAAAGAGAGAGAGAGAGAATTCTAGAGAGAGATATTTTTGTTCTAAAAATGCTGACCCCCCAAAACGAGGGAGGAACCCCTTTATTTATAGAAAAACACCCCTTGAGCTTAGATACATCCTACCATACATGTGTATAAAGATACAGTTCAGTGAGCAACAGCTGGCACAATTGTCAATAAATATATGGAAAAAGAGACTAGTGGCTGTCGGCCACCACTGATAGCCGACCGACTACCACTGGTGGCCGACCGGCCACGTCTATGGCCGACAGGCACAACCCATGGCTGATAGCCTTAGGGGGTGGCCGACAGGTCACCAAGAGGTCCAGACACCAATTTTTGGTCCAAAACAGGGCAGAGAAAGAACACGGTTTAAAGGCTCAAAGACAGGGCATTCCGCCAAGGGCTTCAGGCACTCAAAACGAACACAAACACACAATCATCGAGTGCACAAACGATGACGTCCAAATCTTGAGGACGGTCAAAAATGGGGTGTCTACAGTTGCCCCTCTTTAACAGAACTCGGAAGTTATGAAATGACGGGAGTGAATGTCAAAGCCCAAAGACGAACCATTTTTGACAAGGCCAAAGACTTAGACAAACAGACAAGCAAGACAAAGCAAATGGTTGTGCCCGCAGGCTGACTATGTATCTTTTTGAAAGGAATCAAACCAGCATAGTTCTGGGGCAAGATGCAAATGACATGCATGATGCCAAACATAACTTATGATCATGCAATTAGGCTGTAATGAAACATCTAGATGCAAATGTTATGCAAAGAAATGCTACAGTCAGTAAACACGAACCAAACCACATTTTATGCAGAAAGGATGTAAGAAAATTATACAAACTTAACTACATATCATGCAGGAAAGGCAAAGAATAACACAACCATCGGGTGCACCCGAGGTGTCGAACAAGATCCCAATGCGTTGCACGCGAAAGGAGAGAAGGGATGGTGTAAACACCGGGATGTACCCAACTATTCTTAACCAAAGGGAACAGTGACAAACATCGGAACGTGTCCAAATTTTTGTAACCAAAACAAGGAGTGGTGATAAACATCGAAACACATCCAAATGTTTTTAACCAAAACAGGGAGTGGTGATAAACATCGGAACACATCCAAATGCTTTTAACCAAAATAGGGAGTGGTGATAAACATCGGAACACATCCAATTGCTTTTAACCAAAACAAGGAGCGGTGATAAACATCGGAGCACGTCCAAATGCTTTTAACCAAAACAGGAAATGGTGATAAACATCGGAACCCGTCCAAATGCTTTTAACCAAAAAAAGGGATAAATCGAAGGACATGAATGATCTCACCTAGAACTCCTCTGAATGAACCGTACATACAATATCGTGCCTGCATAAGGAAGATACTTAACAAGCATAACATAGTAAGAGTGCATGTTCTATGCAAGACGAATAATCATGACAAAATGTTAGAGACATGTTTTATGCAAAACATGCGAAAAACAAAACGGAAGTATATTATATGCAACGAGAATCGGAGCATGTTCTATGCAACATTGGAATGCATATTCAATACAATAGTACAAAATGCATGTTCTATGCATGATCAATAGCACAAAATGCATATTCTATGCAAGATGAATAAATGCATGTTCCATGCAAGATCGGAAATTGAAGCAACGTTTTCTAATACCCCACGCGAAGTTGATTCACTAAAACCTCTTGATTTCCTTCGTTTTGAATCGATTAAAAACTGATTTCGGTGTTTTTTCTTCATTTTCACCACTTGTTTTCATCGACTCTTCATCTATATTCCAGATGGCAAACAAATTTCCACATGATGGGGCTCCTCCAGAGGTGGAGATCGAGGCAGAGTTCGATTCTGATGCAGAGTTGAAGCCCTTACCACTGGGAGTGAAGCCTTTTGATGCGGCGACATATCATCCCCAAAAGCACATTTTGCTTGTTAGTGGCGTTAGGTACTTTACTGATTTCACTGATGCACCAGCGGATCTCTTACTGAGGGAGCCAAACTCTCATCTTTTAATCGTTACCGTTGAGGTACAAACTCTATGCACTTGCACATCCAATGTTTTTTACTTGCATTTCTTGCACTAATCACACTTTTGCACTGTATTTATACTGATTCACCTGTCCTCTATCACAGGGTGACGCCCGCGCATATAGGGGCTATGGGTTATACTGATTCACCTGTCCTCTATCACAGGGTGACGCCCGCGCATATAGGGGCTATGGGGCCACGACGGCCAGAGATTGGTACGACGAGCTCCTTGCCAGAGTACGAGCTATTGTTGACGAGGCAGGCTTCGGCCTATTCTGCTCTGGATTGTCACGAGTTATAGCGAGCCGTCCATTTCTTGGAGCACTAGTGGAGAGATGGTGGGACACCACCAACTCTCTCTACCTTTCCATTACTATAGCGATGATGATGACCCCTTACGACTTTGCCATGATCACAGGCCTAAGCGTAGGGGGTGATCTGATTCCTCTTGATCCTGATATGGGGGAGTGAGAGGCTTCTTGGATTGAGCTTCTGGGAGCACACCTGCCTTTGTTTCGGATAGCCCCGGTCAGATACAGCTGGTTCAAGGAGTGGTTTCGAGGGACCGAGCCAGAGACAGTAGAGGAGATAGAGCACTAAGCTCGGGGTTTTCTGATGTTCCTCTTTGGTACCACCCTGTTTGCGAACAGGGCGAACACCGTAAGGCTATATTTGCTGAGCGCACTTATGGTCCTTCCCCTAGTAAGCTTCTACGATTGGGCGGGGTCGGCCTCGCCACCCTATAGGACTATATGAGCTCAACCTCCCGCAGGATTAGACTCTTAATCGGAGGCTACTAGCAAGCCTGAGAGGTACACATCTCAGTTCCCTCTTTACACTTTGCATTTTTTGTTCAGCATTTCTTGCTTTACATTTGTTCAATGCATGCACTTTCTATTTTGTACTTTCTATATCTTTTCAAACACTGTATACTTTCTACTTTGCATTTCTGGCATCTATTCAAATACTGTGCTGACTACATATCTCTGCATTCTCCCTACAACTATGGGTATACGCATACTTCTCGACTCTTGCCTTGGAGCCAGAGGTGGAGGTTCCATTAACAGTCCCCTATTCACAAGTGTACGATGGTCAGCTTCACCGCAGGACTCGCGAGCCCTTAACTTTCTTCAAGCGTTACTTTGACACCGTAGCTGTTTACGAGGTAACCTAAAACACAGTCATCATTTGCTTTCATACTATTCTGATTCACATTATAGCCACTGACAGCAACTGACAATCTATACAACTTTCATTTGTAGATCTCATTGCAGCCATGGTCCATGACACCGAAAGGAGTTGGAGGCCGGTATAATATGGCCTGGGCCATGTCTCGTTATCGCATTCTACTTGAGGGCCCGATCTGCCGAGCCTGGTACCTTGGCGAGAGATTCGTACGCCAATCTCTGGGTATGCCTGCTCAGTTCATACCGATGACGCCGCCAAAGTCCATGAGATCAGCAGACAGCCTATCTATTAACAGAGTTATCCAATTCATGGTAGGCTTGGAAGTAGAGTACTTTCGAGTTGAGGGTGATTATGCAGTCTTCATTCAGACGCATCTTATGCCACCTCTGACCGGTGTTCGCGGAGGCGAGGGAGCGAGAGCTCTTATTGAGAGGATGGGGCCTAGAGCGACCAGGGCAGCCAGGGCCTATGGCAAAGGGGTTTCTCAAGCGAGGTAGAGGACCGGTTAGCCAGAGCTACCTACCGCACTCACCTGTTAGTGTTATACTGGGGAGGTATATTAGATCTCGATCATGCCTGCCGCAGCTAGGCACAGATACGTCAAAGCTCCTGACTCACCCTTGGTATGTACCACGGTTTTTTCCATTCTCTCTCAAATATTCACTCCTTCTGGACATTGATCATTCCCAAATGCATTTGCAGGCACCCTCAAGATACACCGAGGATCTGCTGGAGCTATTAGCCTCATTCGAGGGCATGATACTAAGGAGGGAGGCACTGCTCAGCTTCCACGGTATTCAGGTAGTTTCTTCAGTTTTCTTACATTCTAGTTATCAAATTTCTGTTGACACACTGAAACTGACACTTCAACTAAACACTTCCCACACTGCCCTGATACACTGCATCTAAACCACATTGCACTGATACACTGTATCTGACATACTACACTGATACACTATATTTGGCATACTGCGCTGATACACTGCATCTGACATACTGCACTTCCAGACCACACTCATACATTGTATCTAACTCCTGCATACACTCATTCTGCATGTCATACTTGTATCTGATACACATATTGTGGCTGACATATGACAGCCACCTTTTCAGGTCCCATCCATACCTACAGCACTAGCGGCGGCTGCAGCAGGACCATCTGTACCCCCTCCGACTGCAAGGAGGAGAGAGAGACAGGCTTCAGCACGCAGCCGAGGCAGAGCCAGGGACATCGGAGATGAGAGTGGCCCTTCTGAGCCCATTCTGAGTGATGACGAGGCTGAGACCAGGGAGGCCGAGGAGGCAACGAGGCAGCACGCTGAGTCATCCGAGAGCGAAGATGATGACGCTGGCTCAGGTTCTGCTAGTGGAGATGATACTGCATCAGGCTTCGAGGCAGATGGCAGCGACGATTCTGATTCTAGTTCAGAGGGAGGTACAAACAGCAGTGCTGACGGAGACAACTCTGCGGCTCTGCCCAGGAAGAGGACAAAAAGGGCCTATCGAGACTGAGATAGCTGGCGTTGATTTTCTGTATTTTTGCTTAGTCTATTTTTGTTAGCAGTGTTAGCACTTTGTATAACTTTAGAGAGGTTTTTTTTTTTGTTTTTTTTGTTTTTTGTTTTTTGCTTTAAAAAAACTTGTACTCTTTTGTAAAAAGTGACCATATGATTGGAATGAAAACAGTTTTTTGATGAACAAGTGTTGTATTTTGCATTCTGAGCACTGCATAACATTGCATAGCATAAAAACGAGATTGTTCTTGATTAAAAATTGCACATTGTATTGTCACTTTCTTAATCAGGTAATGAACCGACCAACACTTAGCAAACAAAATAAGACAACTCGATAAACAACTAACAATAACAACTCGATAAACAACGCAACAACTCCACAAGCAACAACTCGACAAACAAAAACAAAACAAATACAACTCGATAAGCAACACAACAACTTGATAAACAAATTAAAACAACTCGATATACAAATTGAAACAACTTAAAAGTGACTCAACAAAACTACTAAAACAAGACAGCAGAATGCAACAAGACCAGAACAAAGCACAGGTTCTCAGCACTCTCAACACATAGAAAGACCACAAGAATGTTGTCGGCCATGAACAGAGGCTGTCGGCCACCATTGGTGGCCAGTCGGCTACAAAAGGTAGCTGTCGGCCATCACTACTGGCCGGTCGACCATCAGTGTGAGGGAACCCCAGATTGTTGCCACATGTCTTCCACTCAGTGCCTTATCTTCTACAAAAGTTGGGACTTTGTAGTTTCTTCATTCCAACTTTGTTTTTGCCACAAATGGAGCCATTCTTTACCGAAACACTCTCAAATTGGATTGCAACTTTAGATGGCTCAGAAAAAGTGAATTTTCAAGGTTTCGGGATAAATGCACTATTTCCGTAAAGTCGTTCTCCACTATGTTTTCTGTTCCTTCATACTACGGCTAGGTGTTGGAATCCGATCACATACGTTTTCAGCTTCGAGGGGCAAGAGATATGCCCTACAATTGAAGGATTCCAAGTTTTGATAGAATCTCGGCGTGACGAGGAAATCTTGCCTCAGTCTCGTTTTAGCCACATCCAAGCCCTAGAGAGGATGTTTGGGCTCACTTTACATAAGGCTCGATCCTTGGTTCACAACATAGAACTAGATATTCCTAGTCTCATTCATCGATTTTCTGACACTGGTGACCGCGGCGACCATCTTTGGTAGAGTTTTCGGTAGCATGCCCTTTGTTTGTGCATGTTGGCTCATCTTCTACTTGCCCCAAGTTTCGGAGGGTCTAGCATTCTACTGATTGAAGTGGCCCAAGGCTTAGAAGAGGGAAAGAACTGCATCGGCTTAGCATTGGCCAAGACTTTGATAGACTTGGATGCCTTCCATCGATGGGAGATGACCAAATTCGCAGGAAGTCTACTACTTTTACAGGTAATGTTTCCCACCCTATCTCACGTGTGTTTCTCACATCACTCGGCCCTCACATTCATGCTCTGTTTTTCTCTCAAAGCCCTTTCTCACTTTTTTCACCACATACATCTCTCTATTCTTTAATCTCTCTTATTCTTCATCCCTCCCCAGATATGGCTCATGGATAGGTTGAAGGTAGTGGACTCTTGCCCTGCATATTCAACACGAGGCTATTTCTTTCGCCAACCGCTAGTTGATTTTCCAAATAAGGGGTGGTGGAGCCATTGGATGTGCAACAAGTCTGCTGTTGACATTGCTTGGCATTGTCTCTGGTTTGATCTACCCGAGATAAGCTACAGCATGTCTCAATAACCCGGCATTCAGCTAATTGGCCTGACACACTGTGTCTTCTATTTTTCATTTTGGTTCAGGCGTTAGTTTGGACACGACCAAACTTGTCCAGAAGAGGGGGTAGCGTACCCGGCTCCATTCTTCGTTCGAGGCTCACAATTGGCTTGATATCCCACTGTATGGAGGACAAGAGAACTTCTGACTCCCGCTCCTAATTTCAGTTGCACCCTTTCTGGCGAATGCCAGGCATGGCTTGAAGATAAGGTGCAAACCAGGCCTACTTTAGTAGTTGAAGCTTCCACAAGCTCTAGAAAGGGACGCGAGAACACCTGATTCATCTGTGCCCTAAGTTTATTGCTTTGATCTAACTTTTCAAGTTTTCCTTTTAAATGTAATAAAAAACAACTTTGATGTGTATCGAGAGTTGAAGAACTTTGTATTGAAATCAATGAAATTGAAGTTGCAGGCACTAAAAGTTTTCCTTTTTGGTCCAAAAATGGTCTAAGTTGTAAAAAGATTAATTTGAACAAAATCAACTTTTATTAAAACTTTTCAAAACCATTTTCAGTAAGGATCACAACTGGACACACCTAGAATCTATCCTCGAGATGTACAACCCCGAATCCAGAAATGGAAAATTGCCCCAAGACTGAATAGCACTGCTCAGCACTATAATTAGCTCTTCTCTCAGGGTAAGGATCACAACCGATCTTTCAGATAATGAGTGGACAAAGATGCCTTGATCAAACATATGGACATAGTTGACTTGTCGGTGTTTACAATCGGACTTCGGAATGAAGTTGCCTACGTATCCCGAAGATGGAAATCAGGCTCTACGTAGTTCGGTTCGGGTTCACTCGGGTATTACCACTTTCCTTTTGTGCTCTAACTTTTGCCAAGGCCGCCCTTTCTAGGTTTTCAACCTTACGAGCTCAGTTTTTCTTATTTTAAATTTTTTTATGCTCTAACTTTTGCCTAGGTCACCCTTCTGGGTTTTCGGCCTAGCAAGCCACTCAAGGATAGTATTTCTTCAACTTATCCATTCTAAATCAATAAGGATAATCGCTCCACCTGACCAGATAGATTTGATGATGTAAGGATCAGTCTAATTGGGTCTGAACTTGCCCCTAGGGTCATGGATAGGAGGTCGGTTGCCTTTCAGCACCATATCTCCTTCCTTGAGGTTTCTGGATTTGACTTTCTTATTGAAGGCCCTGGCAATTCCGCATTGATATCCTTAGATGTGATATAACGCCTTCAACCTCCTCTCGTCAGATAACATCAATTCTTCAAACCTACTCTGCTGCCAATCTGACACCCGGCCATAATTCGTAACGACGGTACTTCGATCTCAATTGACAGAACAACTTCCATCATATACACTAGAGAATAAGGGGCTACCCTCGTGGATGTCCAAATTGACGTTCTATAGCCCCAGAGTGCAAAAGGCAGTTTATCCGGCCAGTCTCTATAGGTCTCCACTATCTTTCGCAGTATGTTCTTAACATTCTTGTTTGCAACATCAACAGCTCTGTTAGTCTGTGATCTGTACGTTGATGACTTATGAAAAGCCACGTTATATTTTTCAAACAGATTTACCACCTCCTTGAACTGTGTGCCGTTATCTGATATGATCTCATTCAGCACCTCATACCTACAGATGATGTTGTTTCTGATGAACTTGGCCACATGTGATGCCTTCAACACAGAGTATGACTGACCTTCCACCCATTTAGTAAAATAGTCGATCGCCACTAGAATGAACTCTTGTCCGTTTGAGGCCTTTGGCGAGACTGCCCCAATGACGTCAATTCCCTAGACTGAGAAAGGCCATGGCAAAGTCATGTTGTAAAGTTTTGACGGCGAGATGTTTATGCGATTGGCAAGGATTTGACATTTGTGGCATTGCCGCACAAAGCTAATACAATCCTCCTCCATAGGTGACCAATAATAACCTTGTCTGAGGATCTTCCTAGCCAGCATTACACCACTCATGTATGCTCCACACTCCCCCCCATGGATGGCCTCCATTAGGCGCTTCGAGTCTTCTACGTCAACACACAACTTGTGCATTCCCAGATGACCTCTCTTATACAACTTACCCTTGCAAATGATAAATTGAACGGCCATTCGCCGTATTGCCCTCTTATCTTTGGCGTTTGCCCCTGGTGGAAAAACCATATTTTCCAAGAAGTTCCAGATATCATAATACTAGGGGTTTTGATCATGTACTTCATCTATTACGGCGATCAACTCGTACGCTAGCGCATACCTCTGTTCAATAATGATCGGACGCATCCGGACTCCCAATGGGATGCCTATCATGGAAGATAGAGTTGATAAGGCGTTAGGGAACCTGTTGTTCTCTCTTAACAGATGCATGAAGGTTAGCTTCTCAAACCTAGGAATCAGAACATCCAGGGTTTGGTGATAGATTTTCATCATTTCTTCCTTAACCTTCCAGTCTCCTTTTGCTTGAGACACAACCAGGTTCGAGTCCCCAATGACGTCCAACCTTTTTGCCCCTAGTTCCAAGGCAGCTTCTAGTCCAGCAATACACGCCTCGTATTCTGCTTCGTTGTTAGATGCCTTGAACTGGAGTTTGAAGGCTAAAGGTATGTGGGAATTGTCGGGTGCTATTAGTAACACCCTTATCCCATAACCATACTAATTAGACGCTCCGTCAAAGTACATTGTCCAAATCTTTTTCTCGACCAGCAGAATAGCTTCATCTGAGAATAGGTATTCTACCGCTTCACCCCCTTCTACTGGGTGATCGGCTAAGAACTCCGCTACCGCTCTCCCATTGATAGACTTGCGAGTAACGTACTTCAAATCAAATTCGAAGAGAAGAAGCAACCAACGGGCTAGCCTTCCTGTAAGCGCTGGTTTCTCGAAAAGATATTTGATGGGATCTAATCTCGAAACCAGAATTACAGAGTGAGCTAACAGGTAGTGCCTCAACTTCCTGGTGGCCCATACCAAAGCTAAGCAGGCCTTTTCCAGTGACGTGTAGCAGGTCTCATATTCCAGCATCTTCTTGCTCAGGTAATAGATGGCTTTCTCCACTCTATCCTCAAATTCCTGAGCAAGCATATAGCCCATTGTTGTGTCTGTTACTGACAGATACAAAATCAACAGCTTCCCCGGTTCTGGCGGCGACAACACGGGCAGGTTCTTAAGGTATTGCTTGATTTACTCAAAAGCGAACTGGCATCGGTCATCCCATTAGAATTTCTTTCCTTTTTTCAGGAGACCAAATAGTGGTTAACATGTCAAGGTTAATTTTGTAATAAATCGTCTTATGAATTGCACTTTACCCAGAAAGCCTCGCACCTCCTTTTCAGTCCTTGGTGGTGGCATTTCTAGGATGACCTTGATTTTGGAAGGATCAACCTCGATTCCTCTCTGTGTGATCAAGAAACCCAGCATTTTCCCTGCCGTGACACCAAAAGTACATTTTTGTGGATTCAGCCTCAACCGATATTTTGTAATCCATTGAAAGAATTTTTTCAAGGCGGTGTAGTGGCCGTCTCTTTCCTTGGACTTGACAATCATGCTGTCCACATACATCTCGACCTCTTTGTGGATCATATCATATAAGATAGTGGTTGCAGCCCGTTGATAAGTAGCCCCAGCATTTTTCAGACCGAACGGCATCACCCTGTAGCAATAGGTTCCCTACAACGTGGTGAAGGCAGTCTTCTCCCTGTCCTCGGCTACCATCAAGATCTGGTTATACCCGAAAAATCCATCCATAAAGGAGAGCAGCGCATGACCTGCGGTGAAGTCCACCAATTCATCGATGTGCGGCGAGGGGAAGTCGTCCTTCGAACTAGCTTTGTTCAGATCCCTGAAATCCACACACACCTGAATTCTACCATCTTTCTTCGGTACCAGAACAATGTTGGCCAACCAAGTCGGGTACTCAGATACTAGCAAAAACCCTGCATCTATCTGCTTGGTGACCTCTTCCTTAATCTTCAAAGCCCAATCCGGGCGTATTCTCCGCAGCTTCTGCATGACGGGTCGGGCCTCGGGGTCAAGAGGGATCCGGTGCTGTACAATCTCAAGATCAATTCCAGGCATGTCTTCGTAGGACCACGTGAAAACATCTTTGAAATCTTTTAATAAAGCGGCTAAGCGTTCGCATTTACCCAAAGACAACGTGGATCCTTCTCGGTACCTACATTAATTGAAATGATTTCATCAACAAGGGGTTTTAGAAACCTCTCCTCCTCTCGATTGATCAAATGTTTCAAAACCAGAGGAATTCCTTCCTCGTCGTTTTTATCAAAATTTTGAAAATCATGATTAATGTAATACACAAGTGGCAAAGAGAAGTACTCAGAAACTGTAGTGGTTTTTGCATTCAAAAGTTCCAGCTCATCCAATTTCTCGGTTGTAACCGACTCAAAGAAAAGGAAAAAGACGACCTGGACAAAACTACGACATCTGGGTTATCAAGCCCATGAATACCAGACTTAGACTTAGAGGAACTGGAATTTGATTCTGACTCCACAGACTTTATGGAATCAGATTCCGACTCACTACCTGATTCAGAACTGCTAGACAGAAAGCCCTCCTCTAGTTGCCAAATGAGAGAGGGTGCGTTAGATGCATCCAGAATACCACCGGAAGGGTCCATACCTGATTGGTTTCCGATGATGGAAACGGTTAGGTCATCCTCTGAGCTCTACGGATTGATCGGAGGATCCAAAAGGAGACATGCCAATGCTACTCCTATCTCAAGTTCATCACTGTTGGACTCACTTTCTGTGTTCTGTTCAGCCTCAGCAGTTAATTCAGTCTATTCCTCTGTGGCTTCACCCTCTTGCAGCTGTAAGTCGAAGAAAATCTCAAAGCTCGGTAGACGTCGCTTCTCGGAGTTCAACCATGGCTCAGGAAAGCTGCAAAATGGGAAGTCTTCCCCCTCCCGAATAAAGCAGTCGTTCAGAGTTCCGTGAATTGGCCTATGCACAAGCTCATAGTGCTTCCCAATTTGCTTAGCTTTGGCTCTTCCTACCATTTCCTTTCCTTTCCTCACCTAGTCCTCTTTGGTGGGCGTATAGCCTAAGCCAAAGGCACGATGGTTATGTGGCACTTCGGCCAATATAGTAACGCCCTTCCAGCCGCTTTTTCCTAATCCCATCCCGGGCACATGCTATAGCTTGTTCATGAGGTAGACTGATTGAGCACAGACGTACAACCCCTCATCAATAGCCAAGATATTTTGCACCACCCGGACCTCAGCCAAGGTAAACCCAGATAGGAAAGCATCCTCATCGCCGCTACAATCTCCAGTACTGGTGTAGTGACCTCAGGCGAAGGATGTATGATGAATTTCCAAACACAATGGCCATCCCCTTCCCATGGAGGTATTTCAACATCTGATGAAGAGTGGAAGAAACAACTTTCACTTGGTGCAGCCACGGCCTTCCAAGGAGTAAGTTGAAAGTGGCCAGAACATCCAGGACATGAAACTCAATATCCTGTTGTGCCTGGCTAACTTGTGCCCCGACTTGCACTGTTCCCATCATTTTTCTACTCGTGTTGTTGTACGCCCAGATCACCTGGGCCGTAGGTACAAAGTCTGCTTGCTTCAAGCCAATAGCATAGGCCGTGCACGATGGACAAGCATTGATCGTAGACCCAGTGTTAACCAATACAACCGGCATCCACTTCTCTCTACATTTGACCAAGATGTATAAGGGTTTGTTATGCGCAGAGCCCTCGGGCAACAATTCCTTATCTGAGAAGGTCAAAGTCGGCGAAACACCTCCTCAAAAGACAAGTCCCACTAATTGTTCTGGGGTTGTGTCGATAGACAGCTTGGCCTTATCCATTGCTGATAGGACAGCTTGCCGGTGCACCTACGAAGCCATAAGCAACCCTTAGATAGATATGTCGGCTTGGATTTTCTTTAGCTGCTTCAGTACAACTTCTTCCTCTAACAGTTTCTCCCTCTATTTTTCAGCCTCCTTGTCCTTTCCGAATGCTTCGAGTTGGTCCAGGTGTGGGGGCTTGAAGTACCGCTCGCTTCTAGTCATATGATCCACCTCCTCAATGTACCAAGTGTCGTCTGGCAGGTCTCGGCCCCAATCCTTGTCAATGTAGGCAAGATGCAGATCATCATCTTCCCACCATACTCCTCTAACAACTGACAGGCAATTGTCCGGTTCCGTCTTAATTACTCCCACATCAACATCACAATCATTCCCCGTAGGGTGTTTGGTTTTTCCAACTTTCTGACCATTCCCATCCCTTTCCTGTTCAAACAGCTTTAGTGCGGCTTTTTGCTCTGTATCAGTAGTACTAAGAATGCTCAATTCCTGAGCCACTTCTTTCAGATTGGCGTCTTCCAGCAGCTTACCCTTTCTATCAGCTATTCCAACCTTTGTTGCGGTTCCTGCTTCCTGCTTTTCTAACTTCAGTTCAAGTTTCTTATCTATATCAGGTTCATCACTGAGCCACCCCGAATTGTCTGTCGACCAGTTTTGTCACGACCCGAACCCGCCCCTATGGGTTAAGGCCATAATCAGCCAGTAATCACGAGATTACCTACAGCCTCAAACTAATAAAACAAAACTCATCAGAGTAAAGGGGCCAAACGGAAGCAAAATTTGAAAATTTGTCCATAGAGCTGTGCGTATATGCACACTATAACATTCCAAACATTTATATGTTAATAACTCACATCAAAATATGTACTAACACAAAACACTGTACATACAGGATCATACAAGTTTAAGTCAGTCGAACCCAAGACTTATATACAAAAGTAGTCCAATGCTTTCGCCAACATAACAAAATTATGAACAAAGGACAAAAGCAAAGACAGTCTCGTGCGTGAGACATTTGGGCTGACTCCTCAAAACTTTGACTGTTTCTCACACTTTCACCGAGGCTGGTTCTGGACGTCCCTTGGCTCACCTACATGTACATGAATAAGCGTGAGCGAAAGCCCAGTGAATAATATCAATAAGGAAGATACATAAGCAATCTTTGAAACAGTTACAGCAGACAGCCTTTGGCCCAATCACTTGTATCAATCGGCCTTCGGTCCAACCATTTATGTCAATCGGCCTTCGACCCAATCATTCATGTCATTCGGCTTTCGGCCCAATCATTGATGTCATCCGGCCTTCGGCCCAATCATTCATGTCAATCGACCTTCGGCCCAATCATTTATGTCAATCGGCCTTCGGCCCAATCATTCATATCAATCGGCCTTCGGCCCAATCAATCATGTCAATCGGCCTTCAGCCCAATCAATCATGTCAATCAGCCTTCGGCCCAATCATTCATGTCAACCGGCCTTCGGCCCAATCATTCATGTCGATCGGCCTTCGACCCAATCATTCATGTCAATCATTGTCCACTATTCAAATTAATGAACTTACAAAACTTACGTGGAAGTAAACAGTTTGACAATAACATATCTCAAATATCTTGTTAAGACATTACTCACAGTGATCGGTTGGTTGGTTTGCCCTAGAGCTCGACCCTACACATTCCATGAACACAAAAAGGTCACAAACAATTCAGTCCGCTCTAAATTCACATTTTCCTCTTTAGGCTTCATTCTTATCTCTTAACTCAATTACAATGCTCAATGTATGCCTAAGAGTACTTAGAAGTGAAAGAGGACAGAAAACGAAACACAGAATGTCTTTTCAAAATTTCAGAAAATAGGGTCCCCGCTCGAGCGGACCCATGATGTCTGCAAAAGTGCTGGTTACATCAATTTCACGCTCGAGCGCGAACTCGGCCGCTCGAGCTGAAGATCTGTCTACATAGCTCCCCGTTCGAGCGTGAACTTCTCCGCTCGAGCAGAAGCCATGTCTGCAAAATATGCTGAGAGCTCGTATTTCACGCTCGAGCGGTGGTTTCCCCGCTCGAGCGAACATCAAGAATTCTGGGTTTTCCAGAATTTGTTCTTGAGCTCAATTCGAACTCCAAAGGTTCGAAACTCATATTTTTTGGCTCAAACTTCAAATATATTTATGCTATCATGATGCAAACACCCATTTACATCAATATGGAGCTCAATTTCATAAATCAAACACATGCATGTCCTAATTGACACCAAACTCATTTTCAACATGCAAATTCATGCATTCAAAGCTCCTATTCTTATAATTTGTACATACATGTGATGTATTGCCCTTATTCACAACCTAGATGATGCACATGGTGTTCACTCTCATGAAACTCAACAAAAACATACTTGCATGTATGATTTAACACTCATTTTTCCATATTCAACTTAATACATGCTTGATTATGCAAAATCATGGTGATCCTATACATGCATGTGCATTTTAACTTCAAATTCATCAATTAAAGCACAACTCTTGTTCTTGATCATCAATCAAACGTGAATTCACAATTTACAACATTAAACTCATGAATTCACTTACCTAGAGGCTCAATTCTTCCAATCTATGGTCAAATCTAGAGAAATCTTCAAGATTTCCAAGCTTTTAAGATCAAACTCCAATTTTGAGCTCCCTCTCTCCCTATGGCCGACCCTCTCTCTCTCTTAGAGTTATAATCAGCCAATTTGAATAACAAAAGGAGTATTGAACATATATGGCCCCTTATAAGCCCCTACTTAACCCATTAGTTTATTATAAAACATTTGGGCACTTAATTCATTAATTTAATCTAATTAATTTGATCCAAATCAATTTCCAATTAAATTTCACCGTAGGCTCTAAAAATTACGCTAATCACAATGGCATAATCAATTTCGGTTTCTACGGCCAATAAGGTCTTCAATTTAATTTCCAAAGCGGATAATCAAACAAATATTCCTATGGTGAACAGATAGAAATTCAAAACCACATATATTCACATAATGCTGCTTCTTCTCATCATTTATCAAACCTTGTCTTATCGCATCCTCAATATGAACTCCTATCTCATGGAGATCAGCGAATGTGAATAAGGGCAAGACAATCATTTTCTGCAGTAATTTCCCCTGCAGGTTCCGAACTATCATTCTGATTTGATCCTTTTCAGATGGTTGGGTCGTCATCATTGATGTCTTTTCCCTCCACCTTGTTACAAAATCTGAGAAACCCTCAATCAACTCCTAACGAGTTGCTTCGAGATCACGAGTTGTGACCTCGATTTGGGTATTGTAGGAGTATTGCGCTATAAAGGCCTCAACCATCTCATCCCAACTTTGTTTCACAGAGTCTTCTAGCTTGGCGTACCAAATGGCCGCCATACCCAACAGGGTTCAGCCAAACAATGAGACCTTCTGAAGTCTGGATAGGCCCATAGGCTGCAATATATCTGAGAAGAGCCGCAAGTGGGCCATAGGATCCCCTGAACCATCAAATCGGTCTATATGCAGCATCTTGAATCTGTTCGGCAAGATCACTGCTGCATCAGTATAGCCATCCTCTATATCTGGGATTGTATTCAAACCCTACGCTCGCTTGAAGAGCTTTTCTAGCTTGTTGACTTTCAGAGCAGTAAGGTCGACCTCAAACTTAAAGGGGGCCTCCGTTTGGTATACCGGTGCTTTGGAGGTCTGGGGTGGAATCGGATCCACTAGGATGCCCGCATTTTCCTAGACATTAACTATGGTAGTAGTAGCTCCGGGTACTAGAAGGTTTGCAGGAGGTGGATGAGATGTAAAGGCCGCTGCCTATTGCGGCTGTTGTTGCTGCAGCCTAGCGATCAACTTAGCCTGTTGGGCTGTAATTTTCGCTTGGCGGGCGGTGACTTCCGCTCAATAGTTTGCTGGAGTTGTCGAAGCATATCTTCCATGTTGGCTGGAGGACTTTGAACTACCGGAACTGGTGAGTACACTCTGTCTGGAGTGGAAGTAGATGATTGGGCCTGACTGGGCACATGCGAGGTAAACGGTGACTGCTAAATTGGCGAGTTCTGTCGAATCCTCCTCCGTCTAGTAACCGGCAGGAGTGAAACAAATACTGGTTGTCCTCTCACAAGATCCCTGGATCGGTAAAGTCGCCTTACTCGGGTCTAGAGTGCTTGGGGGGTAACAGACTTGTCTGAAGCAATGGTGTAAAACTACCTTGCAAAAAGAAAATAAAGCAAAAAAAGAAACAAAAATCAGAAACCGCACAGCACCTCAGCTCAGACAGAAACAACACGCAGTTACAATCATAAGCTAGAGAACTGTACTCAAACACTGATTTCTGCCCCAAAACTGATACCCAGACTTGCAACTGATACATATATTCCTGCAAAGTTTCACTCTAAAAGCACATATCAAGCAAGTGAGAGCCAAAACATTCCTATGATGGAGTAGGGTTTCCTTGTCCTAATTTCATCAGGAACTAGGGGTTCACTACGCAAACAAGCAGTTTTATACAATTCCTGCATTCAGGTGAGTAGCCTGTCCTAGTTTGGAAAATCTCTATGGCTTCCAATATGCATCTTGGTTGATTGTTCAAAAAGGATACCTCAGCAAGACCGCCTAATATACCTCTCACACCTAACACCGAGAAGTGAAAGGAGGATCAAACGGTACAGCGGTAGTCCAGATCCAAGGGTTGTGTTTCTATTGTGGCAAAGCCCACAACCAGTCAGCCTTTTGGCAAACTTTTCCAAGCAAGCCTCCAGCAAACCACTTAGGAATAACAGATGGCAAACACTGTGACTTAAACGCACCGATGCAAATGCAAATACAAAGAAACACATAAGTGTAGATAAAATAACATATCATGAGTTCGAGTCAAATTCTCTAAATCCCCAGCGGAGTCGCCAACGCCTCGCCTTTCGGAAAGGGTTGAAAAGAAGGCCTCACAATTTAGACTCCCACGGTTCTGAATCTAGTCTCACAAGTGCAATATGAAACTGATAAACACCAAAGAGTCCAAATTTGGTAAATCTTTTTGGAAAATCGATTTTAAATCAAATAATGCCAAAATTGGACTACTTTTCCAGATACAGAGTCACCACCTAAATATTTTGTTTTTGGAAAAATTTAGGAAACCCTAACTCGTGCCAAAGGCCACGTGTTCGTCATTACCAAAGTTGCCACGGCTCGGGAACTTGAGTACGAGGGGGAAAGGTCATGAAATGAGCACCCCCGCTTGCCCGATTAAAAGATCGACCACTACTAATCATGATAATTGTTTTTATAAACATTATGTGTTCTTATTCCGGTTATTAATCTAGTTTTACTATGTGACGTACACAAGCAAGTACAGACCAGTCACAAGACTTGGAACAATTCAACTCATGTTTGTTTGCGAAAATGGTTTGAATTTGCCATCCTCAAGTGGGCTTAAAAGATGTGGATTTGCCACCAAACATAGTGGGCTTAAAACATGATTTGCCATAACGAAGTGGGCTTAAAACGCACATATTTGTTGAATTGTTCCAATTCAAACAACAAGCCTTCATCCACAGGTATTCATGCAGTTTAGCAAGTAATCACATAGCCTTATGGCAAGCATGCTAATCATGGCAACATGGCAATCACACTCATGCAAGTATGCTAAAGCATAAAAACTCATCAAGTACTCCAAGCCAAAACAAAAACTAGTTAGAAATATGCATGATCCTAACTATACAAGATGTCTAATGCAACACATGCAATAATGCAATTAATAGGCTCGGCTACTAATATGGCATATGAATTGATTTGAACAACATGCGATTAAACATGTATTCAAAGACGATATTGAAAGTGCAATACAGTTTGAATGATGTGCCGAGCCTCGGTGCATGCAATACGAATGAATAGATGCAAGTATGTGATATGCTAATTAAAACATGACCTTAATCTAAACATCGAAAGCGATTAAATAAAAGGGAGAAAGACGTGGAATTAGAAGACATACACACATGCACGTACACTTATTACAACATTACGCCCTGTGAAGGAGGGTCCAAATGAATAAGCTAACTAGCTACACTAATTAAGCTAATTATTACAACAATTGAAACGAATTAACTAATTTATTCTAAGCTAATTAAATATTACGAATCAAAGTAATAAGCTAAATACTACGCTAATTAAGTACAAAGAAATTAAACTAATTAATTAGCTACCACTAATTAACTAAACAAAGCAATTAAATGGCCTCGGGAAGTGAAGGATGCATGCATGATCGGTTCCTTCACCCGAAAAGCTACCGCCTTGCCACTGAATGCCTCTGTTTGCACATATTTGAACACCAACAGTGCTGCTAACTCCCAGAATGCCTCTGTTCCAACTTACCAACACACTATGCAATTTTTATTAGTGGCCAATAGGGTGTCAACTACCAATGGTGGCCTGTCGACTACTGGTGGTGGCCGGTCGGCCACTGATGACATGAACCCCTCTTTTTGATACAACTGAGAGCAGATAGAGCAAAACAGTGTATTCTCACAAGTTTGTGTGTATTGTTTACACTCCTTATCATCACATAAGCTCAAATGAGTGAAACTCTTGGTTCTCAAACCATCAACCTAGCAATTTCCATGCATGATGGCCAAAGAACCAAGTTTGTATAAGTTTAATGAGTGCAAAACAAGACTCAAAAAGACCACCACCCTTTCAAGCATAATCAAGGGTGATGGTGACCAAGGAAAGTGGCACATTTCACCACTTTTGAATATGAAATGTCCTATTTTCCTTGTGTTTGAATTAATGTCCGATTCAAACACATGCAATGCAACATGAAAGAATGCTTATCTTGCTTCTTTTACTTGTTCATTTTGTTTACTCATTTTACATTACTGATTCATTCTTTAATCGATTAAGTCCAAAAGTGAGTGTCCTCTAATGGAAAGAAGTGTTAACCAAGGGGTAATTTAAGGCATGAGAGAGATCATGCCGTTGGTAATGAACCCTCAAAGAGGATCAAACCATTAAGCATAACCTCAATCTTAAGCTTAAAAAATCCCAAGTTTGAAACAACTCTCAAAAGCAAATAAAAGAGTGAAGCAAAGAGGGAGGTTGCAGAGATTTAGATGCTGAAATTAAGTGCAAAACAACACTAAAACATGTTTTCAACTCAAAACAATGGTAACTAAAGCAATAAAACACTAAGCTAGTGAAGGAATTAACACTACAACTATGCAATACAAACCTCAACTGAATTAACCAGCCCAAAACAAAGCCAAAACAAGTCAAAACAAAGGCAAAAACATGCTGGACTAGAGCTAAAGTAAGCTAGAAAAACATGCTAACTCATGAAGCTAACTAGGCATGCAAACAAGACACAAGGAGGGGAGGCTAACCCCTCCAATTTTGGACTTTAAAACAAGGTTTTTACCATTGAAAAACCTCTGAGATTTAGTGGTTAAAAGACCCAAAAAAGTTGTTTTGAAAGTGATGAAAAGATGGCACAAAAGCTTAACAAGCAAAGAGACAAGAAATGTGGACCACCCCCTAACTCAAGATAGCCTCAAACCATTATTTTTAGGTCATAAAAATAAAGTTTTTTACACTTCAAAACCAGCCTTAAAACAGTTAAAAAGGATGGCAAAATAAGTATACAAAACAAATATAAGCAAGGTAAGTTCTATACCTTTGAAGCAAAGCACTAAACAGCCACAAATTCAAGCTCAAACCTCCTTCTAGAGCTAAAATTAGGTCCCAAGTTATCTTAGCCCAAAGGTGAGAGTATTTGGTTAAGGGTTAGTGTGTAAAAGTTAGGGACTTGTAAACAAATATGCACAAAATATCAAGAGAGAGAGAGAAAGAATTCTAGAGAGAGAGAGAGAGAGATTTTTGTTCTAAAAATGCTAACCCCCAAAAATGGGGGAGGAACCCCCCCCCCAATTTATAGAAAAACACCCCTTGAACTTAGATACATCCTACCATACACGTGTATGAAGATGCAGTTCAGTGAGCAACAGCTGGCACAACTGTTAATAAATATCTGGAAAAAGAGACTGGTAGCCGACCGGCCACATCCATGGCCGATAGCCTTGGGGGGTGGCCAACAGGCCACCAAGAGGTCCAGACACCAAGTTTTGGTCTAAAATAGGGCAGAGAAAGAACAAGGTTTAAAGGCTCAAAGACAGGGCATTTCGCCGAGGGCTTCGGCCGCTCAGAACGAACTCAAACACACAATCATCGAATGCACAAACGATGACGTCCAAGTCTTGAGGACGGTCAAAAATGGGGTGTCTATAGTGAGTGATTGCCATGTTTAGCATGCTTTCCATGAGGCTAAGTGCTTAATTGATATAACTGTGGATGAAGGCTTGTTGCTTGAATTGGAATGATTCAATGAATATACGTTTAAGCCCACTCTATCAAGTGGCAAAATCACAACTTTAAGCCCACTGTTGACTCGCCTTTTTCCGTGCCCCGCCTTTCGGAAAGGGTTGAAAAAAAGGTCTCACAGTTCAGACTCCCGCGGTTCTAAATCTAGTCTCACAAGTACAATCTGAAACTGATAAACACCAAAGAGTCCAAATCCGGCAAACCTTTTTGGAAAATCAATTTTAAATCAAATAATGCCAAAATTAGACTGTTTTACCAGATACAGAGTCACCACCTAAATGTTTTATTTTGGGGAAATTTAGGAAACCTTGACTCATGCCAAAGGCCACGTGTCCGTCAACACCAATGTTGCCTCAGCTCGGGAACTTAGGTACGAGAGGGGAAGGTCCTGAAATGAGCACTCCCGTCTGCCCGATCAAAGATCGGCCTCTACTAATCATGATTTGTCATTTTATAAACCTTATATGTTCTTATTTCGGTTTATTTAGACTAGCTTTACTATGTGACGCACACATGCAAGTATAGACTAGTCGCAAGACTTGAAAAAATTCAACTCATGTTTGTTTTCGAAAACGATTTGAATTTGCCACTCTCAAGTGGGCTTAAAACAAGATTTTGCCACGACAAAGTGGGCTTAAAACACACATTTGTTGAATCGTTCCAATTCAAACAACAAGCCATCATCCACAGGCATTCATGCAGTTTAACATTTAAGCACATAGCCTCATGGCAAGCATGCTAATCGAAATATGCCCTAAAACTAACCATCAAAAGCGGTTAAGTAAAAGGGAGAAAGAAATGGGGGTTGGAAGACATACATCACACACACGCACACTTATTACAAAATTCGCCCTCTCGACGGAGGGTCCGGATAATAAGCTAACTAGCTAATCTAAGCTAATTAAACTAATTATTACAAAACGAAACTAATTAACTAATCCTAGTAAACTAATTATTACAAAATAAGCTAATTAACTAACAAGTTAACTAACTAGTTATTACAACACAAATTAAATAGTTAAGCGCATTAACTAATTAAGTACAAAACCAAAGCATTAGCTGGCTAAGTAAAGAAGCTAAGTAAAGCAAATAAAAGGGGCCTCAGAGCTAGAAGTGCATGCATGCTCGGTCGCTTCGTTCGGAAATCCATCGCGATGCCCCGATTTGCCTCTGTTTTCAATTGTTCTCAGAACACTGTACAAACTTCAGGGTAGCTTCTACTCCATCATGGGGACCCCCAGGAAGGTGGCCGACTAGTTATTGGTGTTGCCAACCACTTGTAAACCACTTACCTTTGTTGCAGACCAAAAAAAGTGGTCGGCCAGCCACTTTTACTGGTCTGCCGACCAGTTTTTGCTGGAAAACTCCAATTTGCTACAACAGAGAACAAGAAGGGGCATGACAATGTATTTACAAGATATGTGTGCACAACCACCCTCCCTATCATTTCATGATCTCAAGGGAGTGCGGTTCTTGACTCTCAGGCCACCAATCGCGCATCTCGATGCATGATGGCCAAAGAGACAAGATTGCACGAATCAATGTAAATGAATGCACACATAACACATAAAGCCTTAGCCTCTATCATGCTTGATCAAGAGGGTCGCGACTGAAAAATGAGGTACGTTTCATCACTTCAAGTATGAAACGTCCTTCGTTTCTCATGTTTGGACTGACACCCAATCCAAACACATGTAATGCAACTCAAGCATACTAAACACAATGTAATGCATGCATACACAATGCAAAGCAACATGAGCAACCTATCAATGCTAATGGCATGCATACACAATGCAATGCAACATAAGCATGCAAACAACATGCAAACAAACATGCTGAATGGACTTAAACCGAATATGGATGGACCTCAGTCATGCCAAAACAGTGGCCATAATGCTGAAATAAAGGCATGAAAGCAAGAGAAATGCATGCACATGTATTGGCTCACCAATTAGGCATAAGAACACAACTCTCAAAAGTTCTCAAGGAGTGACAAATGTGGAAGTGTGACAACACTATAAGCACTGAAATTAGGTATGAAATGATGCCAAATCATTCAATCAACACAAGCAAGGCATGCAAGAGTCCTTAAGGCACAAAGCTACCAAGGAGGACTACTCTAGAGACATGCAATACATGGCACAAATGCATGAACTAAGCACGGAAAGAGTTCAAATAGGTCTAAGCAAAGACCAAAACATGCTGAGATGGGGGCTCAAAGGTCTAAGCCTGCACGCATGCACACTAGGCCATAAGCAAGGTAACAATGCACAACCCTTAAAGGCACTCAAAGGGTGAAAGAAGTGGAAACATGGCAATGCTACATGCTCTAAAATACCATGTCAAATGATGCCAAATCATGTACATGTCACAAATTAAGCATGCTATGGTGCTCAAAACTCAAAGCTAACAAGGCCAATTGCCTTACAGCTATGCAATACATGAAGCATATGGCCAATACAACCCAAAACAGTCCTAGAGCACGCTAAATCAAGGTTAAAACATGCACAGAGTATAGCCAAAACAAGCTAGCATGAAGGCATGAAGGCATGAAGCATGGAGTATGCAAGGCCAAAAAAGAGGATTACACTACACCTACCAAAACCAAGCATGAGATGACTTCACCAACAAAAATCAGAGTTATGGCATGTCAAAATAACACCAAAAATACACTGAAATGATAGCTCGCAAGCTTAGCCATGAAGGCATACACAATGGCTCATGTTTACGGCACAAAGCACGAACTCTCCAATGCTTTGAAAGAGTGACACATGCGAGTGTATGACCACACTACATGCACTAAAATCACATATTAAATAATGCCAAATCATGAAAATAGTCCAAGCAATGCATGCTAGTGGCTTGGAAACTCAAAGCTAGTGAGCTAGTTTGAACCATGGCTATGCATGCATGACCAAAACAATATAAATTAGAGCTAGAGCATGCTAAAACATGACCAAAAACTTGCTGAAGTTAAGCCAAAATCATGCTAGAATGATTGTCCAAAGCATGATACACATTAGGCTAGTGAATGGAAATGCACTACAAGTGCAAGGAGCATGCAAGGGGCTATCAAACCAACCCAAAATGGAGTTATGGCATGCTAAAATAACACCAAAAACAAGCTGAGGTGGAGCCAAAACATGCTAGAAAGACATGCTACTTTGATGAGCTACAAGGCTAGTTTGTAAGAATTACACTACAAGTGCATAAAGCATGCAAGGGATGACCAAACCAAGCCAAAAAAGTGGTATGCCATACTGAAATAAAGCCAAAAATAGGCTGAGTACAAGCCAACACAAGCTTAACAAACATGCTCAAACATGAGGCATACAAGGCAAGTAACCAAGATATAAGGAGAGGGGATGACCCTCTCTTATTTAAGACCTCAAAACACAAGCTTTACTACTGAAAATCCACTGGATTTTAGTGGTGAAAAGGCCAAGAGAAAGTGACCTCAAGGGCCTAAAGTGATGGTGCAAAACAAAGCCAAACAAGGCATGCAAGGGAGTAGATCACCCCCAACACCAAAGAAGCCTTAAACAAAAATGTTAAGAACTAAAAATCAAAAATTTTTGCAATAGAAAGTTAGGCCTAAAACAACATGCAAATAGGGCCAAAAGCTTAATCAAAAATAAGGGTTTAAGAGGTTAGAAGCTCACCCTTGTTGAACAACTTTAGAGCAACAACTCTAGCAGCTTTTTTGGATCAAAACCAGTCCAAAAACACCAAAACCAAATTTAAAGTGCCTCAGCAACAAGAGTATGGTGTTTCACTATGTGTTTGTATGCAAAAGTGTGAAGAATAGGCACTTTTGAGCACAAAAATGAAGAGAAGAAGCAATATAGAGATAAAGGTGATATGTATAGCCCTCAGCCAAATTTCTCAACCTGAGATAAGAAGGAGGAGGTTCCCTCTTATAGAAATCCAAGCTCAAGCTTGTTGAACAAGCTTGAAGCTTGAACCAATCCATCTATACACGTGTATGGATGATGCAATATATGCACTCCAGCTGGCACAACTAGCATCCACAACACCTGCAGAAAGTGAAAGAAAGCTGCCGGCCAGTTGAAGTGGTCAGCCAGCTAATTTAACTGGTCGGCAAGAGAAAAAAGTGGTCTCCAAAGGGGAGGAGTGGCCTACACAAGGAAAGCAAGGTGGTGGCATGGTGGCCTACCACTTTTGGTGGTCCAAAGGCCACCAAGACCAGTTGGCCGACCAAAAAACTGGCTGGCGGGGGCCTTTAAGAGTTGAGATCAATATAATGTATCAAGTGTTGTTGGTTGTCTACTATTGACAGAAGAAAACTATGTTGTCTTGAATTCAGAGAATTTAGTGCAAACAGAAATATTCAGTTAACCTGGTTTTCATTTTTTAATATTACTTGCTGCTGTACCAAGGTTATTCTGCTTTGCTAAAGAATAATGTGATTACAGGACTTTGAATTATTGAACCATGTTATAATCTTTTAATCCAGTTCTTCACAAGAAAGATAAATACCAATTCAAATTCAATCCTTTGCCAAAAGTCAATCACAACTTTGTTTTGAAAAATTACACTGGTTGCACTCTGTTTCTGCAATGTCCTTGTGCTCCTCTTGAGTTGTTTTGATGAGCTCATTAATTTAAAATGGAATTGTTGGTAAATTGGGGAGCTGTGTGAGACTATTAAATTAAGGATTGCAATGTGGATCAAAGTATCTTGCCCCTCCTTGGATTTTTCAATTAATGATATTATTTTCAACTTGCAAAAAGTCAAAGTTTGCATTAGGGGGATTGGTTAGCAGGCCTGGGTAAAGTATTTAGGCTGGTGATTTTGCTTTAGGTTTGTGCTGACATTACTTGTTTTTGCTATACAATCTTTTGTACCATTTCCTAATTCCATGTTTCGATACCCATTTAGGCTTTAGTTATTTTAAACTTTGTGTCAATCACTCCTACACCTATATAATCTCATATTAAATAATCTGAATTTTTTTGTATGGTTGGGATTGTTTGTCTTACTTTTTGTTGAATTTGGATTGAAGGTTTACTTTAAGGATTAAACTAGGATTAGTAAGGGACCTATTTATACATCTTGTGGGATTATTTTAAAGGGGAAAAACTCTACTTTAACTTGTTGGATTCATAAAAGTGAAGTTATTCATTATCTTCATCATGAATATGCCAAGGCTCCTCTATTTGCTGTTGGAACTAGTATTGGTGCTAACATTCTGGTATGTAGTGATTGCTGGATCTGTTTCATACCTCATATATTTAAGTTTGACTTCGAATGTTTCAAATTATTCTCTTAAATTGTTTCATTAGTTTTTCTTTTTTGTATTCTACAGGAATACTGTGTAAAGATCACAATTATTATTCAATGCATGTTATGAGAAAGTTGTGTATCATGCGTGTTTACTTGTCGAGATGATTCAAGTTATGTCTTTTCTTTTTTATATTAAAATATTCATACACACACACACACACACACACACATACACACATATATATATCTGTTTTATGCTTTGTTTCCATGCTTGGCATTTAGCCATGATGTTAACAAGTTTGGGATTTATGCCCATGAAGCATTGAAATCTTTTTGACTGCTTTATGTTGTACTTGTTTTGAAGTCATTATTGAGAAGTAGATTCTTGCAAAGTAGAAGATTGGTCCAAGACAAGAGACCCTCCTCTTCTGTGGCAGCAAGTGAATTGGGTTTTTTGAGGCAAAGACACACACAGTGGTTTAAGGTATTTGTTTTTAATGCTATATCTACAATAAGAGTGGCTTCTTTCTTTTTATTTCTCAGAAATATTTTTCCTGCACTAACTACCATGCAAGGTTGCTTTTACTACCTGCCTTATTTGGGTGTGTGTGTGTCTTTGTGTGGTGGTCTGTTTTCCTATAGCTAATGCTTGTTATTTTGGTTGTGGAAGAGAAAATCATGTTAAAGTAGACCCAAACAACTTCACCAAGTTTTCTAGCAATTTTCTAGGTTACAAATTTGTTCTAGTGAATTACATGCTTCATGAATTCATTGTTCAGAATTGTGGTGTTGACATATTGTAACATAGTATCTCTGTGAAAGTAGCCATTTTGTACAAATAATGCCAAAGGTTGGGTCTGTACTCAATCTACCTCTCTACCCACATCCAATAGGGACTAAACTAGGCATACTCTTTTTTATTTTTATTTTTGTAGTATTAAATGGTAGCTTCTCACCTTTGTCCTCTACGTGGTTTTGCGACTCACAACTCTACTGCAGGGTTCAGATGGCAATTGCCCTATTTGGTAAGAGGAATTTTATTTATATGATACTAAAAGTTCTACAAAAATACTTCACATATTGACATTATTGTTTTGGAGAACTTGGAATTGTTTTGACATTATACAAATAAGAGGAGAAACGAAATAACACATTAATTCGTTAACTAATTAATTAATTATGTAAAAAATGACAGAATGGCTGTCACAGATTGCTTCCCCATGACAAATACGACCTGTGACAATAGACGGAATGTAATTCGGACCCGTAGATTAGGAGTTCGAAAATGCCTTAAACTTGTCGAAAAATGGCGTTCCGGAGGCGAAAATTCAAAACAGCCCCCGAACTACCGTGTGGCTGTCACGGACAGCTTCCCCATGACAAAACGACCTGTGACAAAAGATGGAATGTAAATAGCACGCATAGGTTGGGAGTTAGAGCCGAAAACGTCTTAAACTTAGTCGAAAAATGGAGTTCTGGGGGCAAAAATTCAAAACAGCCCCAAACCACCATGTGGTTGTCATGGACAGCTTTCCCATGATAAATACGACCTGTGACAACAGACGGGATGTAAATAGCACGCGTATGTTGGGAGTTAGAGCCGAAAACGCCTTAAACTTAGTCGAAAAATGGCGTTTCGGGGGCAAAAATTTAAAAGTCCCGAAACCACCGTGTGGCTGTCACAGACAGCTTCCCCATGACAAAACGACCTGTGACAAAAGACGGAATGTAAATAGCACGCGTAGGTTGGGAGTTAGAGCCGAAAACGCTTTAAACTTAGTCTAAAAATGGCGTTCCTGGGGCGAAAATTCAAAACAGCCCCCGAACCACCGTGTGGCTGTCACAGACAGCTTCCCCTTGACAAATATGACCTGTGACAACAGACGGAATGTAAATAGCACGCGTAGGTTAGGAGTTAAGAGCCAAAAACGCTTTAAACTTAGTCGAAAAATGGCGTTTCAGGGGCGAAAATTCAAAACAGCCCCCGAACCACGGTGTGGCTGTCACAGACAGCTTCTCCTTGACAAATATGACCTATGACAACAGACGGAATGTAAATAGCACGCTTAGGTTAGGAGTTAAGAGCCAAAAACGCTTTAAACATAGTCGAAAAATGGCATTTCAGGGGCGAAAATTCAAAACAGTCCCCGAATCACCATGTGGCTGTCAGGGACAGCTTTCCCGTGACAAATATGACCTGTGACAATAGACGGAATGTAATTTGGACCCGTAGATTAGGAGTTAGAGTTGAAAACGCCTTAAACTTAATCGAAAAATGGCGTTCCGGGGGCAAAAATCTAAAACAGCCCCGAGTCATGTGTGGTGGTCTGTTTTCCTATAGCTAATGCTTGTTATTTTGGTTGTGGAAGAGAAAATCATGTTAAAGTAGACCCAAACAACTTCACCAAGTTTTCTAGCAATTTTCTAGGTTACAAATTTGATTCTAGTGAATTACAGGCTTCATGAATTCATTGTTCAGAATTGTGGTGTTGACATATTGTAACATAGTATCTCTGTGAAAGTAGCCATTTTGTACAAATAATGCCAAAGGTTGGGTCTGTACTCAATCTACCTCTCTACCCACATCCAATGGGGACTAAACTAGGCATACTCTTTTTTATTTTTATTTTTGTAGTATTAAATGGTAGTTTCTCAACTTTGTCCTGTACGTGGTTTTACGACTCACAACTCTATTGCAGGGTTCAGATGGCAATTGCCCTATTTGGTAAGAAGAATTTTATTTATATGATACTAAAAGTTCTACAAAAATACTTCACATATTGACATTATTGTTTTGGAGAACTTGGAATTGTTTTGACATTATACAAATAAGAGGAGAAACGAAATAACACATTAATTCGTTAACTAATTAATTAATTATGTAAAAAAAGACGAAATGGCTGTCATAGATTGCTTCCCCATGACAAATACGACTTGTGACAATAAACGGAATGTAATTCGGACCCGTAGATTAGGAGTTCGAAAATGCCTTAAACTTGGTCGAAAAAGCTTCTCCATGACAAATACGACCTGTGACAATAGACGGAATGTAATTCGGACCCGTAGATTAGGAGTTCGAAAATGCCTTAAACTTGGTCGAAAAATGGCGTTCCAGAGGCGAAAATTCAAAACAGCCCCCGAACTACCGTGTGGCTGTCACGGACAGCTTCCCCATGACAAAACGACCTGTGACAAAAGACGGAATGTAAATAGCACGCATAGGTTGGGAGTTAGAGCCGAAAACGTCTTAAACTTAGTCGAAAAATGGAGTTCTGGGGGCAAAAATTCAAAACAGTCCCAAACCACCATGTGGTTGTCATGGACAGCTTTCCCATGACAAATACGACCTGTGACAACAGACGGGATGTAAATAGCACGCGTATGTTGGGAGTTAGAGGCGAAAACGCCTTAAACTTAGTAAAAAAACGGCGTTCAGAGGGAGAAAATTCAAAACAGCCCCCGAAACACTGTATGGCTGTCACGGACAGCTTTCCCATGACAAATACGACCTGTGACAATAGACAGGATGTAAATAACGCGCGTAGGTTGGGAGTTAGAGCCGAAAACGCCTTAAACTTGGTTGAAAAATGGTGTTCTGGGGGCAAAAATTCAAAACAGCCCCCCCGAACCACTGTGTGGCTGTCACGGACAGTTTCCCCATGACAAATACGACCTGTGACAAAAGACAGAATGTAAATAGCACGTGCAGGTTGGTAGTTAGAGCCGAAAATGCCTTAAACTTAGTCGAAAAATGGCGTTCCGGAGGCAAAAATTCAAAACAGCCCCCGAACCATCGTGTGGCTGTCAGAGACAGCTTCCCCATGACAAATACGACGTGACAAGAAGCGGAATGTAAATAGCACGTATAGGTTTGGAGTTAGAGCCGAAAGCGCCTTAAACTTAGTCGAAAAATGGCGTTTCGGAGGCAAAAATTTAAAAGTCCCGAAACCACCGTGTGGCTGTCACAGACAGCTTCCCCATGACAAATACGACCTGCGACAACAAACGGAATGTAAATAGCACGCTTAGGTTGGGAGTTAGAGCCGAAAACGCTTTAAACTTAGTCTAAAAATGGCGTTCCTGGGGCGAAAATTCAAAACAGCCCCCGAACTACCGTGTGGCTGTCACGGACAGCTTCCCCATGACAAAACGACCTGTGACAAAAGACGGAATGTAAATAGCACGCGTAGGTTGGGAGTTAGACTGTGACAACAAACGGAATGTAAATAGCACGCTTAGGTTGGGAGTTAGAGCCGAAAACCCTTTAAACTTAGTCTAAAAATGGCGTTCCTGGGGGCGAAAATTCAAAACAGCCCCCGAACCACCGTGTGGCTGTCACAGACAGCTTCTCCTTGACAAATATGACCTGTGACAACAGACGGAATGTAAATAGCACGCTTAGGTTAGGAGTTAAGAGCCAAAAACGCTTTAAACTTAGTCGAAAAATGGCGTTTCAGGGGCGAAAATTCAAAACAGTCCCCGAACCACCATGTGGCTGTCAGGGACAGCTTCCCCGTGACAAATATGACCTGTGACAATAGACGGAATGTAATTTGGACCCGTAGATTAGGAGTTAGAGTTGAAAACGCCTTAAACTTAATCGAAAAATGGCGTTCCGGGGGCGAAAATCTAAAACAGCCCCGAGTCATCGTGTGGTTGTCACGGACAGCTTCCCTGTGACAAATATGAAATTTCAGCTATAATAAAGCAAATACAAAAAGTAGAGATGGTGTAGATCTCCTTAATAGAACAATTGGATAATAAAAAAAATTGGGAAAAGAAAATCTTGGGAACATTCCTTCTCTTTTTTTTTCATGGTCATATTAGGACTTGAAAACTTGTTTATTTTGATGGGCAAATTACATACACCCCACTTGAAGTTTAGCTAAATTACATATTACCTTTGAGGTTTCAAAAATTACATCCTGCCCCACCGCTGGGTTGGCACCAATGGGGCTCTCTGATAAATAGACTACCAATGTGACTTCCTTGCTAACATGGGCTTCCTCCCAAAATTTCACCTTGGGCATCCATAGGACTCCTTCCAATGGATTTCTTATAACATTCTTGCTGAGATATTGCAAATTGCTACCCCTAAAAGCTTTTGACTCCATATGAGCCTAATCACCATTGTTTCTGTTTTTGTTTAGTTTCTAATTACTTAAAAAATAATATGATTTTGTAATTGATTCCATGAAAATAATAACTTTCAAGTTGTATCTAATTTATTTATTTATTTATTTATTATATAATTGTAAATGCGAATGTTATTCAATAAAATGTTAATGGATATTAGACCTCACAAATCATAGAATTCCTCCATTGGTGTTTTCATTATTTCAAAGAAAAAAGGATAAGAGAAACCAAAAAGAAAAGAAAAAGAAAAAGAAAGGAAAAGAAAAAAAGAAGAAAAGAAAGAAAAAGAAAGAAGTCAACCATCAATCCTGGGGCATCCATTGGAATGAAATCCAAGCAACTATCTGCTTGAATTCGGGAAAGCCAATACAAGAAGATACCACATTGTGAGAAGAATTAACTCTGAAAATGGAGCAAAAAGAAAAGAAGAAGACATGCATGAGAGAATGGAGAACCAAACTCAAATCAAGGCGAAGCCAGTTTCAGTGTTAGGGCGAGAATGACTGTTGATCAAATTCACCACAATTGTTGTAACGCTAACCTTGAGAGGCTCGCTAGGCCGAAAACCCGAAAGGGCGACCTAGGCAAAAGTTAGAGCATTGAAAAATGAGAAATCAAACACATAGAGCTCGTAAGGTTGAAAATCCCAAAAGGGCGAATTTGGAAAAAGTTAGAGCGCTAAAAGGAGAGTGTCAAAACCCGAGTGAACCTCATCCATGAATTACATTGACCTGATTCCCATTTTTGGGATACGTAGGCAACTTCATCATGAAGTTCAGTCTCAACTATATCTATCTCATCCATCTCAACTAAATCATCTTGCCCAATTCACATCATCAGCTTCGCATCAATCCATGAGCTACACCGATTACTGTGTATATCACATACTTGTGTTGGGTAAGAAAGAACTAGCTTGAATCAACAAGTGGAGAAATTCTCAATACTTGAACTTATCAGTGGAATCTCGATCTTGAGCAAAAAAAAAAAAAAAAAGAGAAGAATCAAAATTGAGTTTAAAAGGGAACATAAGTAAAACTAGGGGCACAATGAATGATCAGTTACCTTAAGTCTTTTTTATGCTTTTGGGTCAATTGTGAATTCAGTTGTGTCACGCCTGGTGTTTGTCTCGGTCTACGCTCTTCATCGAGTCACCATAATGTGTCTGTCGCTCAAAAGCATTCTTTATCAAGTCACCATAATGTGTCTGTCGCTCAAATTTCAATAGAGTGGCATGGTCAAAATTCCACACACAAATGTTCGCTCCAAACTCGAAAACAAGTCCATGCGTTGAATTCATAAATGAGCTGAGAGTGCCCATACAAGGGGCATCGCATTCATGATCATTGCAAACTATATATGAGGAATCTGTCACTACTTCAGAGGGGACTAGAATAAGTTCTCAATATGTTAGAAGAGAAGCATGAGTCTGATTGGTTGACAACTATTCCAGGATCTGATGATCCCCATTACATGTGTCTGCATAATGTTGAAAACAATGGACAGTGACTGGATACTAGGGACAATTTTCTGTACATCTGATCGGGCCATCCATCAAACAAGGGGCATGAACCCAACCGGTGGCCAATGGCTGGACACTAGGGGCAATTTATAAGTGCATCTGATCAGGTCATCATCTGAACAAGGGGCATGAACCCAACCGTTCTCTCCATCCGCTCAGAGCCATTTGTTGGGCACTATCACGACCCAAACCCGCCCCTATGGGTTTAGCACCGTAACCGGCCGTAATCTGAGATTACCGAAGGCCTGCTTAATAGTAATACAGTAATACAGAGTACAGGGGCTGGCGGAAGCCAATACAGTAAATAAACAATGTCCAACGAGCTGTGACAGTCTGCATGCCAAAAAAACTTTTCATTCAAATATATACAGTCAGACAAAACAGTATGTACATATATACGATCATTCAATTCAGGGACCTAATCCCTATCAAACAGTACAGTAACAGTCTATACAGTCGAACAGGACAGATATAGAGACAGACGGGGAATTTAAAAATACCCCTAAGCCGTAGCTTGACAGGCTCGGAACCTCGTAGTGAGGCACAACGGTTGGCTTGACAAAACTGGAGTTTACCCCGACGCTTCTAGCTGCAGTCTGGTGCCTGCACACCTACATATATATAAGAACAGTGAGCTAAAGCCCAGTGAATAACACAATGCGTAAAGAGGTTAAGAATGAATGTCCTTACAGTAATGAAAACAGTTTATTAAATTAGTATTTTAGTCGTTCAGTCGATACAGTCATATGTGATACATCCATTAGTATAACAGTATAGTAAACAGTTGGTCTTAAAAAGATCGAGTAGTAAATGATGGCTATCAGTCAGTAACAGTAGTGGTTCTAACGAGGGAACCGACAGAGATCTCTGTAGCAGTAACAGTAAACAGTAGTTGCTAAGGATGCCACAATACAGTTTAGAATATAGGACATACATTCATTCAATTAACAGTATCAGTTCAAAAAGCAGTACGGTTCAATTGTTCAGAAGATAATCATTTTGAACATATCTTTACACAGTTGTTACTCACAGAGTTCTAGGCTACAGTAAGCTAGAGTGCGTCCCTAGTCGCCAACCCTACACAGTTACAGATTGAACACACACTAAGCTACACAGTTGGGAAGGATAATAACTTAATCCCTAATTGCCTCGGTGTGTTCTACATCTATATCCTTATTAGGATGCCTTAAACTAGGCTTAAGAATGCCTAGGATGAGATGAGGATGCAAAGATACACTTGAAAAAGCATTTCCAGACTTTTCAGAAAATAGGGGTCACGCTCGAGCGTAGGTTAATCCGCTCGAGCGGACATGCAGACAAAGGTTTCCGCTCGAGCGTAGACTTACCCGCTCGAGCGTTCTGCAAAACAGTCAAAAGTGCTGGATAGGCGAAAATCACGCTCAATTGGGCGCTCGACACCCACTCGAGCATGAGACACAATGCCCCGCTCGAGCGTCAATTATTCCGCTCGAGCGGAATTCAAAATAGAACAAAATGCTGGGAGCACGGTTTCCCCGCTCGAGCGCCAGTCACCCCGCTCGAGCGTGAGTCCAAATTCTGGAAATTCCAGATTTGAACCTCAAGCTCAAAACCAAGTTTTAAACCATAAATTTCGATCCTCTTGGGCCAATTTTCCAGAAAACACATCAAAACTCATACTTTAACATGATTCAAAGCTCAATTTGTAAAATCAAAGCCCAAGGGTGTTTCAAACAAACTCAATTTGAAACCAATTTCATGAATATGAAGAATATGCAACCATGCATGGATTAAAACCATTTCAAAACTTCAATTTGATGCTCTAAGGAGCCAATTGTTCCAAAAACAAGATGAAAACATGGTCCTAAGCATTAACATGGACATGCATGCAAAAATCCATGAAGAACAACCTCAAAAATGCAAGAGTAAGCCATGCATGCAAAGATTAAGCTTCAATTCAACACTATTGAACCAATTCATGCCTTAAATCACTAAAGACCCAAGAATTATGCAAGAATAAGTTCAAATACACAATAAAGAAGGTCAATAATCTACCTTAGGTCTTGTAGTCCAAGAAGGGAGCTCAAATTCACAATTATCTTCTAAAATCTCCAAGTTTACAAGCAATTACCAAGGAGGAACTCATTTCCTCTCCCTCTAACTCTCTTGGTCGGCAAGAACGAGGGAAATGAGCTGAGCAAATGTTTGATCTAAGTGTAACGAGGCTCAAAGGTGGTCTTAGATAGTGGCCACTCAAAATGGCAAAATAGTAATTAAGTCAACAATGCAATTTATCAATATTTAATCTAATTAACACATACCAAATTAGTTTTTAGATACATCTACCATAAAATCCTATAAATTCTAATGAACACAGAACATTAATCAATTTCTGGTTCGGCCGCCGATAAGGCATTCAATTAGCAGTTTAAACACAAAGATATGAACAGATCAATTAACAATCAAACAGGTAGAAAATGTGTTTAAACTGATACAATCAATCAATCAGTTTCAGATTTCAGTCAATCAGTCAGTATTTTAATTACTTCAGTTATCAATCATAATCAGTCTCAGTTTAGTAGTAATCAGTGGTTATTTGGTAAATAGTGACGAGGGTTGTTACATTTTGTCACTGAAAAACCTCTGAGTTTCAGTGGTAAAAGGACCCAAAAAGTTTGATTCGAAGGTGATGAGAAATTGTGCAAAAAGCTTAACAACCTAAAGAGCAAAAAAGGGGGACAACCCCCTAACTCACAAAGGCCCAAACCACCACTTTTAGGACTGAAAAATAGAACTTTTTTACATGCCAAAACTAGTCTTGCAACGGTGGAAAAAGATGGCAAAGCAAGTATGAAAAACAAGGTTAAAGGGAGAGAGTTATACCTCTTGAAGCACAACACAATTTTAGGCAACAAAGCCAAGCAAAATGACTTTCCAGAGCTCCAAGAAGACCTTCTAGAACCTCAGCTCCAAGATAACCAACTTTGGTCAAGGATGTATAGGCAAAGGAGAAGTGTGACTACACTTGTATGCACTTTTGCACAAAGGTTCAAGAGAGAGAGAAATGTAGAGAGAGAGGCCCCTAAATCTTTCTAACCTTCAAAACCATAGAGAAGGCTCTCTATATATAGGAAAATGCAAGCTTAGGTTAAAAATATCCCAAATGGGACAGCTGTAATAGCTGGAACACAAATATCTGCCAAAAACTGACTTTTTGCATCAATGGCTGGCAAGCCATCATTGATGGCCGACACATGTCCATCCTTAGCTGGCAGAAATAACTATTGGATGGCAGGGGTTCGGCAAAGGCCATTCATGGCCCGCACTTGGCCGGCAAAACCCATTCATGGCCAGCAACTTCCACCTCTGGTTGGCCAAAAAAATATGCTTTTTGGCAAATGTAGAGAGAGAGGGAGATATAGAGAGGGAGTGATATATATGTGATATATCAGATTTTTCTAACCTCTCTAATGGAAGGAGAGGCTCTCCTTATATAGAGAAACCAATGGGGCAAAGCTTCTCTTAGAAGCTTTGACCAAAAAGGCCAAGCTTCTCTTAGAAGCTTGGAGCAAAAGGGCCAAGAAGGCCAAGCTTCTTGGAGAAGCTAGACAAAAGGGCCAAGCTTCTTGGAGAAGCTAGGAAAATGGGTCAAGCTTCTTGGAGAAGCTAGACAAGGGTTCAAGCTTCTCTTAGAAGCTTGGAGCAAAGAGTTCAAGTTTCTTGGAGAAGCTAGAACAAGGGTGCAAAAGGTGCAAGCTTCTCTTGGAAGCTTAGAAGGGTTCAATCTTCTTGAAGAAGCTAGAACCGAGATTCAAAAGGTTCAAGCTTCCTCAAGAAGCTAGAACCAAGGGTTCAAAAGGTTCAAGCTTCCTCAAGAAGCTAAAACCAAGGGTTCAAAAGGTTGAAGCTTCCTCAAGAAGCTAGAACCAAGGGTTCAAAAGGTTCAAACCCCCCTCAAGAAATGGTCTCGGCCAGAAAAAGTGGCCGATTGACCAAAATCAGTGGCCGGCCGACCAAACACAATGCCGACCGACCATCAATAGTGCCGACCGGACATTACCAATGGCCGGTGGCAAGGAAACAAGGCCGGTGGCCTCAAGCCATGGCCGGTGAGGTGTGGGGATGGCCTACAAGCTACTTCCCACCCTCAGAAGTAGAACCACAACTGTTTGATGCAAAACTAAACACAAAACAAACAAGTCAAGAGATCTTGAGGTAAGGCGCATAGCCGAGACCTCCGGGAACTCAAGATGAACACGAACAAGGATGATCATCGAGTGTTCAAACGATGATGTCCAAGTCTTGAGGACGGTCAAAAATGGGGTGTCTACAATATGATTCAGCTTTCGAAAGTTGTCTCCAACCATTTCAAAACTCTCTTGGGATTACCATCTTCCCTCTGATTAATGCATGTGCTTTGGATCATGCTTGCATGCTTATACACTCTGGTTGAGTTGAGCTGCGTAATTGGTTGCTCTTGCTCTTAACTTTGTTCTGTACTTAACAGAGTTTTGTCGAGTTGCCTCCCTTTGTCTTACATTTCAATAAGTTGTGGCAAGTTGCCCTACACTCATTTCGTAAGGTACATGACGCATTACGCGGAGTATTGCTCATTGCCCTCTGCATACCATGCATCACTCACCTACATCGCACTATTTTGTGCATTTCATTTTGCATCGCACGGTTTTGTGCACTTTGTATCACACTATCTTATTCACTTTGTATTGCTCTATTTTGTGCACCATTGCATTGTCTTGTGCATAGCACTATTTTGTGCACCACTCTCATTGTTTTGTGCACCTCACTTGCACTGTCTCGTGCATTCGCATCCATTTCGTGCATTAATTTGTGTATCCTAACTTGCATCGCACTATCTTATGCACCTGCATAGCACTGTCTTGTGCATTTTACCCTACATCGCACTATCTTGTGCACCCTATATCGCACTGTCTTGTGCATTCACATCTATTTCATGCATTTCAACTTGCATCACGCTGTCTAGTGCATTTCAAATTACGTCGCACTATCTTGTGTATTCACATCTATTTCGTGCATTTCAACTTACATCGCGCTGTCTAGTGCATTTCAAATTACATCGCACTGTCTTGTGCATTTCACCTTATATTGCACTGTCTTGTACATTTCACCTTATATCGCACTATTTTGTGCATTCTACCTGCATCGCACTGTCTTATGCACTTCCCCCCGCACTGCCTTGTGCACTTCCCCCCGCACTGTCTTGTGCATTGTCTAGGTCTAAGAGACCTCAAATCCTCTAAAGGTACAATTCCTTTGGTACTTGTCGTGCCCGAATGACTTCCGGTGTTCTGGTATAGCCACCTGCCTATGTTTGCGGTGAGTTCCTAGGAGATCAACTGAGACGGTGAAAACTAGAGTTCAAATGGCGATGCCTAGAACACAAAGGTTCGGAATTTCTGAGACTAAAGTCTGGTTTAAATACCCAGGGGTGTATCCTTAGCTTGAAATCTGTATGGCAGCCCCATAGGTTGAGGTAGCATGTATGTGCCCCAATTTTGGATACTGAACCAACCTAGTCTGTCACCCTGTTAGAGAATAAGGAAAGTTACAAACATAGCTAGGGAGAAAAGTAGTACCTGTGGTTCAGAAGCGCAAGATGAAGGAAAAAGTCTGGAAACCAAGAAGAAGCAGAAGATCCCCAATAGTGGATAGCCTAAACTTTTCAATTTAGGCCAACAACTAAAAATTCTCCGACTTTAATTGAAGTTAAAACCCCAAATTCAACCAATCATGCAAAAACCAACATTATTCATAATTAATCTAATGTATGTAGTTGTAGACACCCCATTTTTGACCGCCTTTACGACTTGGGAGCCACTGATTGATCACTTGATGATGAAAGTTGTGCTATGCAAATGTTCGATTTCCTCAGTGAGAAGAGCTCTAAATCCCAACCTTACACCCCATTTTCAACCAAAAATATTTTTGACCAAAACTGCTTTAGACTTCAAAACCCTCTCTTTCAAAATATTTTTGAAAAGCTTTTACAATATTTCGAGGCTCGTATTTCGTTTAAAAGTTGCACTTTTCGGTAAAACGAGCAAGGAAAAAGTGGAAATAAATGGAAGAGAGGTGAACTCCTTGAAAGGGGAAGGAAGAAAACTAGTTGGGGAAGAAGTTGAGCATGAAACCGTTGAGAGATAATTGAGCAGCCTTCACTAAGTCAGGCCTATCTCTTTGTGCACTTAGACTTTAGTTGTGAGGCCACCACCATTGGAAATTGGACTTCCAGGGCTTCATTTTAGACTTAAGAATCTCCTAAAACCGAGTCCAGATGAGGGAGATATGGTTGTTTAAAGTTAGGCATCAATCCAATTAAGCAAAAGCAGAGCAACCTTCACTAAAATAGGCATATCTCTTTTCACACTTATAATTTATATGTGAGGCCACCTCCATTGGAAAGTAGACTTTCGAGGCTTCAATTTAGACTTAAGAATGACCTAAAATCGAGTTCGGATAAAGGAGATATGCCCATTTGAAGTCGAACCTAGAAACAGATTTTTCTTGTGACTGGCAGGTAGCCAGCAATCACCATTTGTGGCCTACCGGCCACCACTTCTGGCTTGCTGGCTACCTACCAGCCACTGGTGACCAAAAGTAGATTTTTTGCAGATATTTTCCTCCAGCTGTTTCCACGCTGCTTCAGCTATTTCTGAATAGATATTTTCGACCTTAGGCTCATGTTTTCTATATATACATGACCTATCTCTCATTTTTCAAGGTTAGAAAAACTTTGGGAGCAAAAAATATCCTCTCTCTCTACAATTTTCTCTCTTTTGCAACTTGCTTAACTTATGCCCAAACACTCTAAACCAAACCTAGAGAACTTTTTGCTGAGATGATTTGAGCTTGAATTTGAGCTCTCGAAGCACTTGAGAGTGTGAAATTAGTGGTTTATGACTTAAGGGTTCATTCCTCTCCAAGAGGTATACATTCTCTTACTTTTGCACTATCTCTACACCACTTGTTTTCCATATTTTCTTGCTGTTTTTAAGCTCTTTAAAACTTGTTTTTATGGGCTAAAGCTTGTGGTGTAAGGCTATTAATGGTAAAGGGGTTAACCACTCTTCTTTGAACCTTGCTCTCTAAGCCTTTACACTTGTGTTTCCCATCTCTTCATCAACTTTTTTTGAGCTTTTTACCACTAATTTTTAGAGGTTTTCAGAGACTAAAAAAGTGGTTTTAAAGTTCCAAAAATGGAGGGGTTAGCCACCCCTCCTTTAGCTTGTTTACTAGCTTAAATTGTTCCATATTTTAGCTTATTATTTAGCTACTTTTGTCTTCATTCCAGCACTTTTTTTGGTACTATTTTTGGACTGTAAAAACTCTATATTTTTGGACTGAAGCTTGGGTTTTATGGCCATTAAAGGTTAAGGGGTGGTTCACCATTCTTTACACATTGTTTTGGAGGCCTTTACCCTTGTGTTTCCCATCCTTTTACTATCTTTTTTTGAGCTTTTAAACACTAATTTTCAAAGTTATTTCAGTGGCTAAAATCATGTTTTGAAGTCCAAATTTGAATTGGTTAGCCTCCCCTCCTTGTGTCTTGTTTACTAGTCTAGTTAGCTCGATGTGTTAGCTTAATTTTCTAGCCTTTTATAGCTTAATTACAGCATGTTTTAACATTTGATTTGAACTGTTTTAACTCTGTTTTGGGTTGGTTAAGTCATTTGAGTCTTGTTTTGCATGCTTGTAGTGTAAGTGTCCTCACAAGCTAAGTGTTTTAGGCCTTTAGACACTACTTGTTTGAGTTGATTGCATTGTTTTAGTATTTTTCTCACTTAATTTCAGCAAGCATAATCTCTGTAACCTCCCTCATTTATTCACTCTTTGTTTGTTTTGAGGGTTGTTTCAACCTTGGGATTGTTTAAGCTTGAGATTGAGGTCCATGCTTAATGGTTTAATCTTCTTTTAGGGATTCATTATCAACGGCATGACACCTCTCTCTTGCCTTGAACTTTCCCTTGTTTGACACTTCCTTCTCTTTTAGAGGACTTTAATTTACCATTGGACTTAATTGAATTAAAGGATGGTTGGAAAATTAAAATGAGTAAACTTGGAACTAAAAGTGAGCAAGATAATAATTTGGTTGTGTTCAATCGGACATTAATTGAACACATGGAAACTTGAACCATTTCATACTCACTAGTAATGAAATGATTCGAGGTTCCAAGGTCATCGCTTCCCTTGATCTTTCATGAAAGGGAGGAGGTTTGTGTCCTTTTTTCTTACATTTATTGAAATTGCACTCTTGGGTCCATAAGCCATCATGCAATGAAATTGCTTGAATTGGTGGTTTATTGTTATGACCCGAACCCGCCCCTATGGGTTAAGGACATAACCGGCTAGTAATCAAGAGATTACCTACGGCCTCAAACCATATAAGACATAACTCGTCAGAGTAAAGGGGCCAAACGAAAGCAAATTTAAAACTTTGTCCATAGAGCTGTGCTTATATGCACATCATAACATTTCACATAAGTATTCGTTAATAACTCACATCAAAGGGAAGTTAACATATAAACTGTACATACAGGATCATTTAAGTCTAAGTCAGTCCAACCCAAAGTTTATATACAAAAGTAATCCAATGTTTTCGCCAACATAACAAAACTATAACAAAAGAACAAAAGAGGCGAAGACAAGTCTCGTGCGTGAGACGTTGGGCTGACTCTTCAAAACCTTGACTGTTTCTCACATATTTCACCGAGGCTGGGTTTGGACATCCCTTGGCTCACCTACATACACATGAATGAGCGTGAGCGAAAGCCTAGTGAATAATATCAAATAAAAAAAGTACATGAATGAGATTTACATATATCGAACGGCCTTGGGACCATTTAGTATTCTACTTCATGTATTATTCAGTGCATTAGGCAATTCAAGCCCGAACATATCAAACGGCCTCTGGCCCACTTTGTTCTTAAACGAACGACCTCGAGCCCAATTCATTCATGTATATCAAATGGCCTTTGGCCCAATCATTGGCCCATTCATTCATATCCAACGGCCTCTGACCCATTCATTGGCCCATTCATTCATATCCAACAGCCTCTAGCCCATTCATTGGTCCATTCATTAATATCCCACGGCCTTCGGCCCAATCAATTGTATCCAATGACCTTTGGCCCAACCATATGGCATAACAAATATTTGTCCACAATTCAAATTAACAAGCTTATAAGACTTATAATAAGCAATTGGACAATTGACATACTTCAAAATATCTTTTCTAAGATATTACTCACAGTGCTCTGCCGGTGGATTTGCCCTGGAGCTCGACCCTACACATTTCATGAACACAATGGGTCACAAACAATTCAATCCGTTCTTAATTCATACATTCCTCTTAGGCGTCGTTCTTATCCTTTTAACTCATTTACAATGCTTAATGCATGCTTATGAATGCTGAGAAATGAAAGAGAACGGAAAATGAAACACAGAACACCTTTACAAAATTTCTGAAATAGGGGTGCCCGCTCGAGCGTGGGTTCCACCGCTCGAGCGGACCCTCATGGTCTGCAAAAGTACTAGTTGCCTCATTTTTATGCTCGAGCGTGAACTAGGACGCTCGAGCTGAAAGTCATTCTACATAGCTCCCCGCTCGAGCGGACATCACTGACTGCAAAACTACTAGGAGCTTGCATTTCACGCTCGAGCGGCACTTTCCCCGTTCGAGCGGACATGCCAATTTCTGGGTTTTCCAGCAACCATGTTGAGCTTCAAACAAGTATTCAAATCGACATATCTTGCATTTTATGACTCAAACTTCACATATACATTTACTAACATGATACAATGCTAAATTCATCACATTATGAAGCTCAATTTCATGAATTAATTACATGCATGCCCCAAATTACACCAAACTTATTTCCAACATAACAATTTCATGTATTCAAAACTCATACTCTTATGAATTGTACATGCATGTGAGATATAGCTCTCATTCTCAATTTAAATGATGAAGAGATGATCAAAAGCATGAACTTCAATCAAAGATTCAACATGGATCATGTATTTCAAGCTCAAACATGCAAATTCATGGCAATTTCCTACATGCATGTGTACATTGCCTTCCAATTCATCAAAACCAACTCATTTTCATCATAATCAATTCAATTCATGTTCTTGATCACCATTCAACTTTGAATTCACCAAGTTACAAACTAAAATCCATGAATTTACTCACCTAGGAGCTTCAAACACCCAAATTCTAGCCAATTCTTGAGTCTAGCTTTCCAATCTCACAAACCTTGAGCCAAAACACACAATTCTCTCCCTTTCCCTCTCTAGAGCCGGCCTCTCTCTCTCACTAAAGTGTAAAATCTGATTTTGAGCTCAAACAAATGAATGTGAGTGTATAGTGCCCCCTTTATATAAGCTCCCTTAATCACTTTTCATTAGCATTAATTAATTGAGCACTAACTCGTCAATTTAATCTATTTAATTTTATCCGAATCAATTTTCAATTAAATTTCACCGTAGGCTCTAAAAATTATGCCAATCACAATGGTGTAGTCAATTTCAGCTTCCATGGCCGATAGGGCCTTCAATTGAAATTCTAAAGCAAATAATCAAACAGATTTTCCTACAGTGAACAGATAGAAATTTAAAACCACACATATTCATATAAATGGCACTCAAAATCATATCAAACACATAATCACATTCATAATAAAGATCAATTAGCATAATACGGAGTAGGGTTATCACATTTGTGGCTTAGGTTCACCACTCTTTGGATTTGATCATGAAAATGAAAGGTAAGTTGTGCAGACAATCCTTGAAAATACCATGTGTATGCTCTGTTTATCCTCTGTTGCAGTAAGATGAACCTAGGCACCAGTTGCCGACAGGCCATTTTCCATGTCCGGCAGACCACCTCCATGGTTGGCTAGTGACCGGCAACCTTCATCTTTGGCCGACTGGCCACTGATGCAAATCTCAGCAGAGTGTTGGTAAGATAGAGCAAAGTTGTTTTGGAAATGTTCAGCTGTGTAAACAGAGGCATTCAGGAGCGAAACAGTGGTCTTTTCGGGTGGAATCCGAGCATGCGCATGCACGTCCCTCGTTTCCCGAAGCAAATTTGTTAGTTGCCTAGTTTAATTACTTGTTTTAATTACACTTGTGTTCTAATTATTTAATTAGTTAACTAGACTAATTAGTTAATTCATTTGTTGCAATAATTAGTTAAGTAATTTAGCTAGTTATTCATTTAGTTTTGTAATAGTTAGCTTTAGCTTAATTAGTTGCTAGTTAGCTTAGTTTATTCATTTGGACTCTCTTTCGTGAGAGCGAAATGATGTAATAACGTGTATGTCTTCCAATCCCACGTCTTTCTCCTTTTTATTTATCCGTTTTTGATGGTTAGATTAGGAGCATCACGTTTCAATTAGCATATCGCATGTTTGTATCCATTCATTTGTCTTGCAAGCATCGAGGCTCAGTTCATCATTCTAACTGCATTGTCATTTTAATACCTCCTTGAATACGTGTTTAAACGCATGCTATGAAATTGTTGCAAATAACATGTTAAGTAGCCGAGCCTATTTTAGTTGCAAGCGTTGCATTAGTCATCTTGCATTTTTCTAACTAGTTTCTCTTTTGGCTTAGAGTACTAGGTGAGTTTTTACTGGTTTAGTATACTTGCATGAGTGTGAGTGATTGCCATGTTTAGTATGCTTGCCATAAGGCTAAGTGCTTAATTGCTATAACTGTTTGAGCGCCTGTGGATAAAGGCTTGTTGCTTGAATTGGAATGATTCAATGAATGTGCATTTAAACCCACTCTGTCAAGTGGCAAAATCACAACTCTAAGCCCACTTTGTTAAGTGGCAAAATCAAACTCTTTTTTGAAAGCAAACACGAAATTGAATTGTTCTAATTCGAGCAAACTAGTCTATACCTTGTGTGTGAGTGCATCACAGAGTAATGCTAGCCTAATAACCAGAACAAAAGCATATAATGTACACAAGATTCATATCATGATTAGTAGAGGTCGATCTTTGATCAGGCGAGTGGGGGTGCTCTAAAGTATTCATGACTTTCTATTCTTGTACCTAAGTTCCAGAATCGAGACAATCTTGGTGATGACAGACATGTGGCCTTTGGCACGAGTCATAGGTTTCCTAAATTTTTTCAAAATAAAATATTTAGGCGGTGACTCTGTATCTGGCAAAGCAGTCCATTTTTGACAATTTGATTCAAAATTGATTTTCCAAAAGATTTGTTGGATTTGGACTCTTTGGTGTTTATCAATTTCGCATTGCACTTGTGAAATTAGATTCAGAACCACAGGAGTCCGAACTATAGGGCTTCTTTCAAACTTTCGAAAAGGGGCACGAAAAAGCCAAGCTATAGTAGTAATGCAAAAACTTTTAATTTCGATTGTGCTGAGAGGTGTCCTTAAATTTTACTATAGAGAGGTAATTTGACATGATAATAGATTCTCTCCGGTTGAAATTTAGAGCGCGCTCTTTCAGTCAATGGATTTATTATGGATTCCATTTTGATGATTTATTATGTTCATTTTGTAAGTTCTTATATGTATATCACTTATAAAAGAAAGAAAGAAAAAAATGATCAAATTGATCTAATAATTGTAAGTATACGATTTTATGATATTTATCTGTAAAAGGATAGACGGTTTGGTTTTTAAATCATTTTTATTGTTTATTTTTTTGAAGATCAATACAATAGAATAATAAAGTTGTGATTATCAAATTAATTTTAATTTTTTTTCATGAATTATATATTCACAAATAAAAAAAATGAAGGAATCAAATTATCAAAATAAGATCTGGATTAGAGGTTTCCTAAAGAAAATCAAAACAATCGTTTTGATTAAGGCCAAAAAAAAAAAAAACAAAACATTATGCAAAAGAGAATATGGCGGTCTCCTCCTCCTTCTTCTGCCACTCTTCACATCTTTTTCTTTGCCCAAAACCAAGGTTTTCAGAGGCAGCTGCGATCACAGCTAAGGCTGTATAAATTACCGCTTAATTCGTTAAAATCGCACTGGTTCGCATCAATTCGTACTGCTCTATTCACTAACCACGGTTTAAATTTTAAAATTATAATCTGTCTTTGAAACTGTTTTGCTCCGCTATAGTTAATACATATATATTTTTAACATATTAAAATATCAAAGAAAAAATGAATGTGAGAGATATTTCAAATGTGAAATTTATTACAAATTAATAGTTATATATATGAAAAATATTATGTAAAATTAGTTTGTGTTATATATATGAAAAATATTATGTAAATTAGTATTATATATTATGTAAATGCTTGATAATTGGTTAGAATATTCTTTAATCTGTCAATTCGTCAAAAACCGCTCAAACCGTAATTTTTCAATCCATTGATCCGCTTACCCGCCATTCGGTTTATAATTTTACTTTCAAACCATTCGAGCCGCACCACGCACACCCTTAATCACAGTGATCCTCTCCTCTCTCTCTGGCCGTAATCCTTCACCTAGTCGATGAAGAGGAGAATGAGGACGAGAAAGTGGGAGGATGAAAAAATTAAAAAAAAAAAAAAAACCTTGAAAGCTACTGTGGTGTTTAAGCTATAGATATTACTCTGAATTACTTTGTTGCAGTGCAGCTAAAAGATTTATGGAAGCTTATGTATAGGTCTTAATAGGTAGACTTATTGTTCAATAGGTCCTATAATAATTAATAGTGTTTTTCATCAAACACTATTAAAAAATATCACCAATTGTTAATTTTTTGTGATAGTTTGAAAATTTGTCACAAAAAATGTCACTAATTATAGCGACAGTTTAAAAAAATTGTCAGAAAAAAATGTCACTAATTTTTAACTATCAGCGACAATTTAAAAAATCAGTGACAGAAAAATGTCACCAATTATAAATTTTAGTTACAATTTATAAAAACTGTGACAAAAAAAAAAAGTCACTTTTTGTCAATTTTTAGCTACATATAAAAAAAAAAAATCGTCACAAAAATTATTTTTAGCACTTAATAGGAATTAAGTCCATGAGACCAGTTTACCTACAAAAATAAACGAGGTACACTGTACATGCTTTAATTTGGGGGAAAAGATTGATTTTCTGAAAAAAAAAAAGAAAAAAAAAAAAGACATAAGATATGAAGAATTGTGGCACATTCCTCCAAGGAATAACACTCTCTAGAGCAAATTTGATTCTTCTCCATGGTAAGTACATAAAACAGATTTTAATGGTTGTCAAAAGAATTACGCTAGCAAAATAATATTTTAAATTTTAAAATAATTTAAGGGCAAAGTACCAATAAATTTCAAGTTTTTGTCTTATGAACCATTTAGTCCTACCTTTTTTCTTGTAGACCAATAAGTCCCATGCCAATGTGAAAAACACTTATGTACATCGTTGACCCATATGTTTGTATATAAGTTAGGGGTAAAAATGGTGTTTTGTTGATGTTAAACCTACATTGTTGTCCAAAAAGCGTATTGTAGAGGTTTTTTGGTTTTCCCTCGCATCCAACTAATTTGGAAGAGATCAACATGGCAATTTCTTGGGTTGCAATGTTAGTGTGCTAAGTAATACGACATTGGTCGTATTGCAACGTTTATGGTAATATTAACTCAACAGTGATAGTTACCCCAAATAACATTTGGTTTGATTCTGAAACCCTAGAAATACAAAAAATTCTCTTAGCCTACACTAACATCGAATCATCAGGAGCATTTGGACCAGTGTGATTGTGGGGTATTGGTTGACGTTAGTGGCGGCACTCTGGCGATGTCGATTTCACATCCACCCTTCATCGGCGGCTCTAATTGTGTTGGTGAACAATGGTGTTAGGTATGTGGTCTGTGATATTTCATTTCCTTGTTTTATGGTACATCATGTTGGACAATCTTCACTGTATTTGGAAAAATAAATTTTGTTCTGTACTTAACAACAAACAGAATACAGAAGAAATAAAGGAAATGAGAGAATTTATTTGATTACAAAAATCAAACTAGTAAAATAAAATAAAATAAATAAAACAATTTTTTATTTTGTTACAAAAACAAAATCAAAATCTGATTTAAATAAATAAAAAACCAGAAAATAAATAAACAACTTACTTGATTAATTTCTTGAATAATATTCTGATCAAGTCCAATGTTCGACACTATGTCTTTAAGACAGATTCGTCCTCTCCACGGTGCTTTCAGAATATGGACGTCGATCTCCCAAGATAAAATGATCTATCAACGAATAAATGCAGTACTACAATTTATTCGAACAACGAACATACTAAGTGTTTACACTCTCTCTTACAAAAATTAAATACAGCAAAATGCAGAATATATTAGAAGAAGGGAAGTACGAATTTTCTGAATGAAAACATCAAATGAGGGCTGCCTATTTATAGATGCAGTGGTGGCTATTAGTTTTGAATTAAACAGGTGCTAACCTGTTTTGAACAGGTATGAAACCTGTTCGGTTTTGAATGAACAGATTTAAATCTGTTGGGTTCAAAATTCAAACAGATAAAAACCGTAGGGACCTGTTGAGTGTAGAGAAAAACCAGAACAGATTAATTCCGGCATTAATTTGAATTCTGGACAGTAGGATAGATTTTATTTCAAAAAATAAAATTAAATCCAAATGTTTTTGGCCCAAAAAGATTAGTATTTGGCCGAACAAGCCTAACCCAACCACACATCACGCACTCGCGCCCAAGCCCAGCCTACCTGATCGACAGGACGGCGGCGGTGCGCGCGTGTGTGGTGATTTTTGGGTCCAATGGGTCTAACCCATTTTGCCCATAACCTCCCTCTCTACAAAAGTTGGGTACCCCTTGGGGCACAGCCCAAGTTCCAATCCCAAGCCTTATAAACCCATTCAAAACTTCCCACCAAATCAATGTGGGACAAGCCTTATTCAAACCTTTAAGGTTTTTCCACCAAAACTCCATTTCCATGGAGCACACTTTGGTTTCAATTTCTCATTCACTCGATAATGGTTTTAAAGAACCAAATATACCACGTGAATCACAACGCGTCATAAAACGCGTTACCATTTAGACCCGCCAACCTTGGCGTATGAGTTCTACCTAAATAATTGACCAAAGTTAGGAAAAAATTCTGTTTTCCAGAATTTTTCCCAACCATTTCTAACAATCCCCCACATGAATGGAATTTGATGACAATGGAAATGCAACAATATGCAAACTTTTTTGAAATAGTATAAGTCGAAAATATCTTGCATCAGGATAAGTAGCTTTCGGCCATGAACCTTTCCTAGTGATAACCTATCGGACTTACTAGCTAACCAATGGGCGCGATGCCTTGAATTTTTCAACCGTTTGTGTAAGCCAAGACAATAGATTTCACACAAAATATCTTCTAACACATCATGGTTCTCGCTGTTGTGTTCATTTTGGCCTTGAACGCTCTTGGTTTTCATGAGTATTTCTAGAGAATTTATCCTCTTTCATTCTCATAGAACCGGCCCCAGTTCGACACTCATATAGGTGATTCTTATTGTGAGTATCTCTTTATACTCGTCTTGATTTTTATGCTTAAATCAAGATATAAGTAATCATTAAAAGCAGAACTTATCCTTATACCCCTGCATACAACATATGTTGCAGATATCATTCTCACCATAGGAATGGATAGGGAAATTTTAATCCCTTGGTGATTTCTAGCGAGTCACATATAACTTAGTTGTCCCTTTAAACTTAGTTCTTGGGATCTCCAGTCATATAAGTAGGGTTACCATTATGATGACTCTTATGTAATAGGCTTTAATCCCATCCCGTTTGATGAACTATACACTTGCTCTTTTGTCAAACCTTTTGTTAACGGATCCGCAATATTCTCTTTAGATTTTATATAATCTATTGAGATTAATAGGTGATTCTTATTGTGAGTATCTCTTTATGCTCATCTTGATTTTTATGCCTAAATCAAGATATAAGTAATCATTAAAAGCAGAACTTATCCTTATACCCCTGTATACAACATATGTTGCAGATATCATTCTCACCATAGGAATGGATAGGGAAATTTTAATCCCTTGGTGATTTCTAGCGAGTCACATATAACTTAGTTGTCCCTTTAAACTTAGTTCTTGGGATCTCCAGTCATATAAGTAGGGTTACCATTATGATGACTCTTATGTAATAGGCTTTAATCCCATCCCGTTTGATGAACTATACACTTGCTCTTTTGTCAAACCTTTTGTTAACGGATCCGCAATATTCTCTTTAGATTTTATATAATCTATTGAGATTATTCTATTTGAGAGCAATTACCTTACGGTATTATGTCGATGACAAATGTGTCGTGACTTACCATTATACATATGATTCTATGCCCTGCCTATTGCAGATTGACTATCATAATAAATGCAAATAGCTGGCACAGGTTTTGGCCACATTGGAATGTCTTCTAAGAAGTAACAAAGCCATTCTACTTCTTCTCCTGCTTTGTCTAAAGCAATGAACTCAGATTCCATTGTGGATCGTGCAATGCATGTTTGTTTCGTGGATTTCCAAAAAACAGCAGCGCCTCTTAGAGTAAAGACAAATCCACTAGTGGATTTTGAATCTTTAGTAACTGATATCCAATTGACATCACAATAACCTTCAAGTACTGCTGGATATCGAGTAAAGTTCAAATCATGATCACGAGTAAATCTTAGATATCTAAGAACCCGAATGATCGCTTTCCAATGATCTTCTCCAGGATTACTAGTGTACCTACTTAATTTACTGACTGCATAAGCTATGTCAGGACGAGTACAATTCATTAGGTACATTAGACTTCCAATGATTTAGGAGTATTTTAACTGAGACACTGCATCACCTTTATTTTTTGATAAATAAAGAGTGATCTCTACAGGTGTTCTAGCTACATTCATATCATCCTTGATAAATTTATCAACAATTTTCTCAATATAATGTGATTGAGATAATGCATATCCGTCAAATGTTTTAGTAATTTTCATTCCTAATATAACATCTGCGACTCCCATATCTTTCATATCAAATCTTTTGTTAAGCATTTGCTTAGTTGATTTGATCATGTTTTGACTGCTTCCAATAATAAGCATGTCATCCACATAAAGACAAACTATGACATATTCTTGGTCAGTGTTTTTAACATAGATGCATTTATCACATTCGTTTATCTTAAACCCATTAGTAAGCATTGTATGATCAAATTTTTCATGTCACTGCTTAGGTGCTTGTTTTAATCCATAAATAGATTTTACAAGCCGACAAACTTTCTTTTCATGCCCCGGTACTACAAACCCTTCGGGTTGCTCTATATAGATCTCTCCATTTAGATCATCGTTTAAGAAAGCTGTCTTAACATCTATTTAATGTATTTCTAAATTAAACAACGCTGTTATAGCAATAAGCATGCGAACGGATGTTATTCTTGTCACAAGGGAATATGTGTCAAAATAGTCCAGACCTTCATTTTGTTTGTAACCTTTTACTACAAGTCTTGCTTTATACTTGTCTATTGAACCATCTGCTTTCATTTTTATCTTGAATATCCACTTATATCCAAGAGGTTTAGAACCAGGTGGAAGATCCACAAATTCCCAAGTATGATTTTGCATAATGGATTCAATTTCATTATTAACAGCCTCTTTCCACAAAGGTGCTTCAGGACCTATCATTGCTTCCTTAAAGCTTTGAGGTTCATTTTCTAACAGGTATGTCAGAAAATCTGGACCAAAGGATTTTGATGTTCTTGCTCTCTTACTTTGTCTTGGTTAATCATCAGTTAAATCCTGTTGGTCGAAACCATTACTAGTCTCTTGTGTTTAGTTGTCATTAGTCCCTTGACTTTGTGTACAATTATAAGTTCTTTTCTATAAACTTAATTCTTGTCCTTTCTTGTAAGGAAAGATATGTTCAAAAAACAAAGCATTCCTTGACTCTATAATAGTGTTCACATTTATATCAGGTATTTCTGATTTATAAGTCAGAAACCGATATGCACTACTATTCTGAGCATTACCAATAGCACACAATCTACTGTTTTTTGTCCAATCTTAGTCTTTTTAGGAACAGAAACTTCAACTTTTGCCAAACACCCCTACACTTTTAAATATTTGTAGGAAGGTGGTCGACCTTTCCACAATTTATAAGGAGTGCTGTTGGTTTTCTGTTAAAAATATAATTAGCAGACAATATTGCTTCCTCCCACAAGTTCTGTGGTAAGCCTGAACTTAGTAACATGGCATTCATCATTTCTTTTAGGGTTCTATTCTTCCTTTCAGCAATTCTATTTTGCTGAGGAGAATAGGGTGCTGTAGTTTGGTGAAAAATGCCATGTTGTGCACAAAATTCATTTAATGGTACGTCATATTCACCACTCCTATCACTTCTAACCATTTTAATGGTTTTACCAAGTTGATTTTCAACTTCTGTTTTGTAGAGTTTAAAATTTCTAAGGCTTCATCTTTACTTCTAAGTAAATAAACATAACAATATTTTGTGCAATTATCAATAAATGTTATGAAATACTTTTTGCATCCTCCAGTTTGAACAAATTTAAGATCACATACATCTGTATGAATTAATTCTAGAGGTTCGGTTTTCCTTTCAACCGATTTAAATGGAGCCCTAATTAGTTTTGCTTCTGCAAAAATTTCACATTTGTGATTAGGATCAATTTCAAACTTTGGTATATAATCCAAACCAATTAATCTACGCAAAGTATCAAAATTTACATGTCCTAATCTACCATGCCATAAATTCGACTCAAGAATACAAGCAAAGATGTGTTATTCTTATTAATAGTAACTTTTAGTACAATCGTCATTACATTTAATTTGAAGAGACCATCACTGATCTATCCCTTACCAACATACATACCACTCTTTGTTAATACAAATTTATCAGACTCAAAAACAAGCCTAAAGCTATTTTTACTTAACAAAGAACCAGAAACTAAATTCTTTCGGATATCTGGTACATGCAGTACGTTGTTGAGGGTCAATTCCTTCCCTGATGTCATCTTCAAGATCACCTTTCCTTGTCCAACCACAGTAGAAGTAGAAGAATTTCCCATGAAAAGTTGTTCACCATTTGCAACCTCATTATATGTAGTGAACATCTTCTTGTCCGCACAAATATGACGAGTTGCCCCAGTGTCAACCCACCATTCCTTGGGATTTCCAACCAAATTAGCCTCAGACACCACAGCTGATGTCATTCACTCCGTCAGAGATGTAATCTAGTGCAGTTACATTAGCCTGATTAGTAGTCTTCTTGCTTGTACTTCCGCGATCCTTCTTAGCGCGGCGGTAGTCAAAAGCTCGATGTCCAGTCTTGCCATAGTTATAGTATTTTTCTTTGAACTTCTTGTTGCTATTGTTGTCGCCTTGTTTAGGACCATATCCAGTAAACTTCCTTTTTTTGTTATGTGGTTTGTAAACTTGTTTAACCACATTAGTCTTGGATTCAATGGGATTTTTCCCATTCCTCTTTTTAGCCTTACAGTTATCTTCCTCAATTCTCAATCTTACAATCAATTCATCCGTAGTCATCTCCTTACGTTTATGTTTTAAATAATTTTTGAAATCTTTTCAAGCCGATGGTAACTTTTCCACTAATGCAGCGACTTAGAAAGACTCACTAAGAGACATACCTTCTGAATGAACATCATGCAAAATTATTTAAAAATTTTGAACTTGATAAATTACCGTTTAGGAGTCTACCATAACAAAATCCAAAAATTTACCGACGACAAATTTCTTCGTGCCCGCATCCTCTGTCTTGTATTTCTTCTTCAATGAATTCAACAATTCTTTTGCTGACTTCAGAGGGCTATAAACATTATACAACATGTTGTCAAGGCCATTGAGGATGTAGTTTTTGCACAGGAAATCTGAATGTTTTCAAGCATCTACAACGCAATAACTTGCCAATCACTTTCACCCTCTTTAAGTGATGGAGCCTCTTCACGGAGAAACCAGGCCAATTTAGAACTGTAAGATAAAGCAGCATCTTATGCTACTATCTTTTAAACTCAGTACCGTTAAATTTTTCTCCTTTTTCTCCATGATTTATTGGTACTTGAACATGCTTCTGGATAGGGACTAGTGTTGGTGTAACAATTGGAGTACCACTTCCAGTTGCAGTTTCAGTTGCAGTGGCCATAATATTTTATTACAAAAATTAGAAAAAACCAAAACACAAATTAATTTTCTAGTTACTAAAATCAGAAAATAAATTATAACACCAAATAATTTTATTTTCCTTATTACTAAAACTAGAAAAATAAAATACCACAATAATTTTTTGTAACACCAAATAATATTCTGCAATTGTTAATGGCACCAGTATATTACTACTAGTTGTCAAATAAAATAGACAGTATATTACTACTATTTGTCAAATAGTTTATAATTACTATTTGTATTTTCCAACCAGAATATCACTCTGTGAAAACACAGAAAATTAAATACAATGAAGACACAAAATTAATCTATCTTAAGACTGTTGGACAACCTTCATTTGTTGTGTACTTAACAATAAATAGAATACATAAGATATAAAGAAAATGAGAGAATTTGTTTGATTACAAAAATCAAACTAGTAAAATAAAATAAAATAAATAAAATAATTTTTTATTTTGTTACAAAAACAAAATCAAAATCAAAATCAAAATCTGATTTAAATAAATAAAAAAACCAGAAAATAAATAAAATACTTACTTGATTAATTTCTTGAATAATATTCTAATCAAGTCCAGTGTTCGACACTGTATCCTTAAGACAGATTCGTCCTCTCCACGATACTTTCAGAATATGGACATCTTTCTCGCAGGATAAAATGATCTATCAACGAATAAATGCAGCACTACAATTTATTCGAACAACGAACACACTAAGTGTGTACATTATTTCTTACAAAAATTAAATGCAGCAAAATGCAGAATATATTAGCAGAAGGGAAGTACGAATTTTCTAAATGAAAACAACAAATGAGGGCTGCCTATTTATATATGCAGTGGTGGCTATTGGTTTTGAATTAAATAGGTGCTAACCTGTTTTGAACATGTATGAAACCTATTCGGTTTTGAATGAACAGATTTAAATCTATTAGGTTCAAAATTCAAACAGATAAAAACCGTAGAGACCTGTTTGGGTGTAGAGAAAAATCGAAACAGATTAATTCCGGAATTAATTTGAATTCTAGACAGTTGGACAGATTTTATTTCAAAAAATAAAATTAAATCCAAATATTTTTTGCCCAAAAAGATTAGTATTGGGCCGAACAAGCCCAACCCAACCACACACTCGCGCCCAAACCCAAGCCCAGCCCGACCAGACGGACGACTACGACGCGCGCGTGTGGTGATTTTTGGATCCAATGGGTCTAGCCCATTTTGCCCATAACCTCCCTCTCTACAAAACTTGGGTACCCCTTGGGGCACACCCCAAGTTCCAATCCCAAGCCTTATAAACCCATTCAAACTTCCCACCAAATCAATGTGAGACAAGCGTTATTCAAACCTTTAAAGTTTTTCCACCAAAACTCTATTTTCATAGAGCACACTTTGATTTCAATTTCCTATTCACTCGATAATGGTTTTGAGCAACCAAATATACCACGTGAATCACAACGCGGCATAGAATGCGTTACCACTTAGACCCGCCAACTTTAGCGTACGGGTCCCACCTAAATAATTGACCAAAGTTAGGAAAAAATTCTATTTTCCATAATTTTTCTCAACCATTTCTAACACATCATCATCGTAATCGATAGTGTTTGGCAATGTTGAAGCATGTATTGAGTGTGTGGTTGTATGTAATAGGTGTGTAGGGGTTTTTATTTGGTGTATCCGTTGTTTGATGTTACTGGTTTTGTGGGGTTGTAATTGAGCTGAGGGTGAAGTCCTGTACTGGGATATATCAGTTTGTGATTTTAATTATGGTAATGTAACATTGTGCATGAAATTATATAGGTGTTTTCTAGTTGTATGCGTGTGTCGTCATCATTTATTGGCATGAGTGCAATGATGGAGTCATTAATAAATGGGTTGTCTTGTTTTGTTGTAATATCGAAAAGAGTCCTCTGTTTTTTCCAGTTGCATGTGCGTGTAGTAATGATGTGGATTGTGTTAGATGTCCATGTTAGTGGGAGGGAAATTTAATTGATGATGTAGATCCTTAGGATGTTTAATGGAAGCGTTCGAAAATGTGTTCTGTTTGAGTGGAGGTTTGTTGTATTGGTGGTGAAAGATTTTATTGGCTTTTGTGTAGGAGTTGATTGCGATTGTCCACGTAAATGTTAGGACATGTGACTTCCATGTTAGTAAAAATTAACCAATGTCAATGGAAGCAATGAATCCATTACGTTAGTGTGTGCAATTGTAGGTATGTTAGAGTTTTTTATGGAATGTTGATGACTTGCATTTTATTGGCAATGATTTGTTGGAGATGTACATGTTACTTACTGAAAGTGAATGGTAATGAAGGTGCATTTGTCAGAATCATATATGTAGTGAGTCTTGTGTGGGTGGTAGTGTTAATGTGTTGGTGTTTTTTTTTATTGTCCAGTTCACTGTTAATCTGAAGTGTACACTACGTTCATGTTTGGTTGTGTGTGAATACATTCACATCCACGTTAGGAAGTGTCCCACATGTATGACGCATTAAAAGTGGTAAGATTGCTACTGTATGTGAAGTAGTGTAGTGTAAATTTTATGCATGTGATGTTTGTGCTTGTCACATTGGCAAGTTGTATATAGTTTTTAAACCTTCATCTGCTTGTTTCGCAACTGTTGTTGTTGTACGAATATGTGACACGATTTTAACGTTGAAAACTAATCATTGATTTATCAGAAAGAATGGGTGGTTGACCACCATTCTACTTTTGTGAGACCAAGGATGACATCCAACAATGTTCTGACCCCAGAGTTTGATGGAACACTTATGTCAGCCGTAGACTGCCCGCAACAGGGGCCGAACTCATAAGTTGACATGGAGGATTAAATCTGTTGTGTTTCAGGTATAGGTTTGTTATATTGCTACGAGTGTGATGTGGTGTTACGTGTTTTGACATACAGGTCGGACTGTGCGATATTCATTTGTTTCATCATCCAGAAATACTTCCACGGGGTTGAAATTGACAAAACCATGGATGAAATGACACCATCCGTTATGCGTGCGGCGATAGTTAGGATGTTTATAAACGATATGGAGAAAGGACTACGAGCTAGAAAATCATGATATGTTCCATCCCCCCTCTCCCTCCCCAACACCCTTATCCCCCTAACAAGTTTGAATTGGGTTTTTTGTTTTGTTTGAACTACATTTTTTTGTAATGATTAATCCATTTTTCGACGTGGCCAAACGTAAAGCAAGAAATTGTGTTAAGATTTTTTTTTGGCTATTTAATTAGGTGAATTGCCTGTTTATGGTGTTGTGGTAATGATGTTATGTTGAACTTCAAATGGACAGTATGTCATAGTTAATAAAAATATTATTTCCGGAAGGGACCACGTATGAATTTCTGTGACTATGGGCATTATCTATTTGTGATGTTATTCTATTTGTGTGGTAAGTAAGTGGGCGAACAAAATTGGTGTTGTTTATGCAACGATGCGTATTCATGTGACAATGAGTCATTTGGTTCGTTATCAGTTGTGTAATGAGAAACGTTGATTTAGTAATTATTGTTGGCCTATTATTTTCAGCGAATGATGTTAACGTAATGTATGAATTTCTATGACTATGGACATTATATATTTGTGATGTTCTGTTTGCATGGTAAGTGAGTGTTGTGCATTAGGTTGGTGTTGTTAATGTAATGTCGTGTTGTCATATGGCAGTTAAGCATTTGGTTCATTCGCAAGTGTATGATGTAAAATGTTGATTCAGTAAGCATTGTGAGCCTCCTATTTGTAGCGAATGATGTTAATGTAACAAGAATTCGACATGTATAACCCAAACAATAAAATTAGACACATAACATCATACCTTAATAAACCCACCCAAACATTAGTCTCAAAATAACAAATAAATAACAACCAACAACAACACGACGACCAACAACAACATCATGATTCCACATCACCCCTCCCACATCAAATGGCTAAATATCACTAACCCCGCAAATCACTCTACGCAATCCTCCACAAAAATTTAAAAAATTAACACCATACCATAACCAATCCACCCAAACATTAGGAAAAAATCAAAAACAAAATCACACTTAAGGGTAAACAATCCAGAATATACCATAAATAAAAGGATTAATTGGTTTAAAAGAAAACTTTCAGGACTAAATGGAGCAACATTTTTCCAAATGGAATTTTTGGGTAATTTTTCCATAATTTAAAGATGTATTAAAACTTATAATGACTTGATAATTTATGAAAAAAAATGATTTATGAATAAAATAAAACACATCATGCATGCAAATATGGTCCAACACTTAAGCATATGAAGACAACTTGTAAGCACAAAAACATGGACTAATGACATGCAACATAAGCTTTGAAAATCATGTTAAAATGGTGCCAAACCAAGCCAACAAGACAAGCATAAGCATGCAATTAGAAGTCCAAAAACTCAAGGCAAGCTAAGGAGGTATTGAACTACCCTTAGCAAAACCAAACATGGCATAAATTAAATGACCAAAAACAGAGTTTTAGCATATTAAAACAAAGCCTAAAGACCACTTAGATGGCATCTAAATGACTTAAATTCAAGGGCATGCACAATGACCAAACATGGAGCATAAGACACAACCTCATAAGGCATCAAAAAGGCATCAAAGGCAAGCATGCAAGCATGTCATGAGGGCTAAAATGATGCTATAAGTGGTGTCAAACCACTGAAATAAATCAAACAATGCATGCTCAACACTTCACACATTTAAAGCCTACAAGCTAAGCAATGTAAAGGGGCTATGCAATGCATGCCATGGTCGACCAAAACAACTAAAGGCAGACCTTAAGCATGGAAAAACAAGTACAAAAGCTTCACGAAGCAGAGCCTAAAACATGCTTGAACAAGGGTCAAAGCCTAGATGCATGTTAAGGCTAAATGATGGCATTACAAGACATGTATGCAAAGCATGCAAGGTGTGTCCAAACCAACTCAACACAATGCTATTTCATGGCAAAATAAGCATAAATATCAGTCAAGGCATGGTCAACACACACTTAAACTAGATGCTCCCTCAAGAGGCAAAAATAGCCCTTTTCAAGGACAACAAGGAGAGGGGGTGGCCCTCTCCTTCCTAGGACCTCAAGGCACCATCCTCACCTCTGAAATCCCTCAAGATTTCAATGGTGAGGAGGCCCAAACACAATGGTCCCGGAGCTCAACCAAAATGGCACAAAACAAAGGCCAAACAAGCCTTAAGAGGGGTCAAACAATCCCAAATCTTAAAACACCCTTAACAAACTATTTAGAGCAGACAAAAACATGACTTTTATATGATATATGCTAAGCTCAAAAACAGATGCAAGATAGGCTAAAAAGCTTGGCAAAAATGGGGTAAAAATGGACAAAAGTCTTACCCTTGTAGACCCTCTTCACAAACAATGTTCCAGCAGCTCTTTTGGTTCCAAACCAGTCCAAAAGCTTCAAGGAAAGACCTCTGGTACCTCAGCAACTAAGAAAAGGTGTGATGGTGGGTGTTTGTGCACAAAAATGAGACTAAACACACACTAAACACAAGAAAAAGGGAGATATAGAGATAGAGGATATATGTAAACCCTAACCCTAAAGCTCAAGCTTTGAAAATATTGTCTAAGTTGTCTAACCCCTGAACAAGAGAGAAGAGGTTCTCTTTTATAGACAATTAGTCTTGTAAAGCTTCCAAAGGAAGCTAACAAGAGGGCAATCCCTCCATACACGTGTATGGAGGGGGTGACAGTGTATGCCAGCTGCACAAAAATATCTGCAAAAGTAGATGCACAGTAGTCGGTCGGCCAAAAATGCAATTGACCAAAAAAAGATAGCCGGCCGGCCATCTATAGTGCCGGCCGGCCAAGCATTTGGCTGGTGGCAACAAAACACAGCCGGTGGCCTCAAGCCATGGCCAATGGAGTGTGGGGATGGCCTACAAGCCATTCCCTGCCCCTCCAAGGTGAAGCACAAGTGTTTTGTGCAAAACCAGACACAAAACAGTCGAGTCAAGAGATCCAGAGGCAAGGTGCGTAGCCGAGACCTCCGGGAACTCAAGACGAACACAAACATGGATGATCACCGAGTGTTCAAGCGATGACGTCCAAGTCTTGAGGACGGTCAAAAATGGGGTGTCTACAGTTGGACAGATTTTATTTCAAAAAATAAAATTAAATCCAAATTTTTTTTGCCCAAAAAGATTAGTATTGGACCGAACAAGTCCAACCTAACCACACACTCACGCCCAAGCCCAAGCCTAGCCCGACCAGACGGACGACTATGACGCGCGCGTGTGGTGATTTTTGGATCCAATGGGTCTAGCCCATTTTGCCCATAACCTCCCTCTCTACAAAACTTGGGTACCCCTTGGGGCACACCCCAAGTTTCAATCCCAAGCCTTATAAACCCATTCAAAACTTCCCACTAAATCAATGTGAGACAAGCCTTATTCAAACCTTTAAGGTTTTTCCACCAAAACTCTATTTTCATAGAGCACACTTTGGTTTCAATTTCCCATTCACTCGATAATGGTTTTGAGCAACCAAATATACCACGTGAATCACAACGCGGCATAGAATGCGTTACCACTTAGACTCGCCAACTTTGGCGTACGGGTCCCACCTAAATAATTTTCTATTTTCCATAATTTTTCCCAACCATTTCTAACACATCATCGTCGTAATCGGTAGTGTTTGGCAATGTTGAAGCATGTATTGAGTGTGTGGTTGTATGTAATAGGTGTGTAGGGGTTTTTATTTGGTGTATCCGTTGTTTGATGTTACTGGTTTTGTGGGGTTGTAATTGAGCTGAGGGTGAAGTCCTGTACTGGGATATATCAGTTTGTGATTTTAATTATGGTAATGTAACATTGTGCATGAAATTATATAGGTGTTTTCTAGTTGTATGCGTGTGTCGTCATCATTTATTGGCATGAGTGCAATGATGGAGTCATTAATAAATGGGTTGTCTTGTTTTGTTGTAATATCGAAAAGAGTCCTCTGTTTTTTCCAGTTGCATGTGCGTGTAGTAATGATGTGGATTGTGTTAGATGTCCATGTTAGTGGGAGGGAAATTTAATTGATGATGTAGATCCTTAGGATGTTTAATGGAAGCGTTCGAAAATGTGTTCTGTTTGAGTGGAGGTTTGTTGTATTGGTGGTGAAAGATTTTATTGGCTTTTGTGTAGGAGTTGATTGCGATTGTCCACGTAAATGTTAGGACATGTGACTTCCATGTTAGTAAAAATTAACCAATGTCAATGGAAGCAATGAATCCATTACGTTAGTGTGTGCAATTGTAGGTATGTTGGAGTTTTTTATGGAATGTTGATGACTTGCATTTTATTGGCAATGATTTGTTGGAGGTGTACATGCTACTTACTGAAAGTGCATGGTAATGAAGGTGCATTTGTCAGAATCATATATGTAGTGGGTCTTGTGTGAGTGGTAGTGTTAATGTGTTTGGTGTTTTTTTTTATTGTCCAGTTCACTGTTAATCTGAAGTGTACACTACGTTCATGTTTGGTTGTGTGTGAATATATTCACATCCACGTTAGGAAGTGTCCCACATGTATGAGGCATTAAAAGTGGTAAGATTGCTACTGTATGTGAAATAGTGTAGTGTAAATTTTATGCATGTGATGTTTGTGCTTGTCACAATGGCAAGTTGTATATAGGCGCTATTTGGGTAGTGGCTAAAGAGGCTATTATAGCCTAAAATGAAAATTTAGCCAAAAAGCCCACTGTTGCAAGTTTTTTTTTTTTTTAAAAAAAAATACATATATATATAGGCTGCACAACCGGCAGTGTAGCCTACACTGTCAGCTGCAGAAATTGTTCCATCAGTGCATAAATTACGATTTTACCCCTTGACAGCAATTTAAAAAAATATATTTTTAGGGATAAATTTGTCATTCTAATTTCAAACATCATTTCAACACATTTTTCAATACAACAACTCAAATAAAATCCATCTCATCTTCCCAAACATAAAAACCAAAATAGCCTACTAAAATAGCCAAAAAGCCAAATAGCCTACTAAAATAGCCACTTCCCAAACGAGGCCATAGTTTTTAAACCTTCATCTACTTGTTTCGCAACTGTTGTTGTTGTACGAATATGTGACACGATTTTAACGTTGAAAACTAATCATTGATTTATCAGAAAGAATGGGTGGTCGACCACCATTCTGCTTTTGTGAGACCAAGGATGACATCCAACAATGTTCTGACCCCAGAGTTTGATGGAACACTTATGTCAGCCATAGACTGCCCGCAACAGGGGCCGGACTCATAAGTTGACATAGAGGATTAAATCTGTTGTGTTTCAGGTATAGGTTTGTTATATTGCTACGAGTGTGACGTGGTGTTACGTGTTTTGACATGCAGATCGGACTGTGCGATAGTCATTTGTTTCATCATCCAGAAATACTTCCACGGGGTTGAAATTGACAAAACCATGGATGAAATGACACCATCCGTTATGCGTGCGGCGATAGTTAGGATGTTTATAAACGACGTGGAGAAAGGACTATGAGCTAGAAAATCATGATATGTTCCATCCCCCCTCTCCCTCCCCAACACCCTTATCCCCCTAACAAGTTTGAATTGGGTTTTATGTTTTGTTTGAACTACATTTTTTTGTAATGATTAATCCATTTTTCGACGTGGCCAAACGTAAAGCAAGAAATTGTGTTAAGATTATTTTTTTGGCTATTTAATTAGGTGAATTGCCTGTTTATGGTGTTGTGGTAATGATGTTATGTTGAACTTCAAATGGACAGTATTAGGGTAAATTACACTTTGCTCATTTATGCTTGGCTACCTTCTTACTTTCGTTTTGACGTTTATTTATTTTTTTCTTTGGCCTTTTATGTTTCAATTTTTTTCACTTTCCTCTTACTTTGCTCATTTATGCTGGGCTACCTTCTTACTTTCGTTTTGACGTTTATTTATTTTTTTTCTTTGGCCTTTTATGTTTCAATTTTTTTCACTTTCCTCTTAAAACTAATTTTTGTTAAAAATTAAACAAAAAATAACACATTGATAATATAATAATAAGATAATATAATAATAATATTATATATAACTCACACCTCTAACAGACGCTCAAACCCTAATATAATAATATATTTTTTATGTTATGTAACAATTATCATGATATTTTCTGTCCAATTTTGAACAAAAGTTAGTTTTTGGAGTAAATTGAAAAAAAAAAAAAAATTGAAACATAAAGGGCTAAAGTGAGAAAAAAAATAATTTTAATGGCCAAAGTGGAAAATTGACCAAACATAAAAGGAACAAAGTATAATCTACCCTGTATATTATAATTATTGTTTTTATTATTAATTAGTCACCCAAAATCCCATTCTCAACGACTAAAACTCAATTAGTCGCCAAACGTAAAATAAATACCAATTAAATTATTTTTTAGTAGTAAAAGATTATACATTTAGTGACCAAATTTTTTTTTTGTTGCTCAAAATTTTATTTTCAATGATTAAAACTAAATTTTTTTTTTTTTTTTTTTGATCGGCAAAGAAAAATTTCATTAACGGCATGAAATTAAAAGTACAGGAAGATGACATACATCAAGAGAGATTCGGAAAGTACAAAATACTCCTACTACTGCTACTCGCATCCATACAACCAACCCCTTGGCCTCACAATTTTTTTTTAAACAAAAAAGTTAAGAAAAACTTAACTGAAAAATAGAATACCTGAATCCCCACAAAATTACCCACAAAATCCAAAACCAAAGCTGCTACACACCCAACGCCTACCTGCTAATTTAAAACTAAAACTTTACCGCCCACTAGCTATTTTTTGAAACTAAAATAATCACCTATACTGCTTCAACTCCCAACACCTATGCTGCTTCATATCTATACCGCCCACCTGCTGCACACCCACGCCTGACAACTCCCAAAGCCCAACGCCCACCTGCTACTACTGCTAAATTTGTACACCACGCTCCTCTACACCTCCCAACTCCCACCTGCTAAATCTTTTCACCACACTTCACTAGCCGGAAAAATCCATAGCCAACATCACCACGGCTGGAAGAACTTCCATGCCTGACATCTCCAAGCTGCTATACTACTGCTATATCATTACCACCCACGCTGCTATACTCCACATGCTACTTCACTTCCACTGCCCAGCGACGGCCCACGCCGGACAACACACTGCCAACACCCAACTACACCCACGGACAACACCCAAGGCCACACCTCTCCGACGCGGTGGTTCAAAACTCTGAACACACCCAAGGCCGATCAACACTCATGACAACAAGACCCACTGCAGGTACTACTCCACCGTCCCTATATTGACGACCCAACGCCGAACTCCTCTTATTCAAAACAACCGCTGAGATACCACCAAACATCTGGACGGCGTTCACCCCTCAAACTCCCATACGCGTAGAAGCGCTCGAATGAAATCTTATACAGATCCGGATCATCTTCGACACTAATGCTTCCCCCCGACCAAAACACCGAAACACCTCCATAGACCTGAGCGGACAACACCCCTCAAACTTCCACGCGCAAAGAAGCGCCCGAATGAACATCTTAACCAGATCTGGATCGTCCTCTTTGCCGACCCAGTGAACAACCAAAACGTCACCAAAACACCCAAAAAACCAAGCAAGAACTATGGCAGCCCGCGCAGCACCGGTGGGAAAATAATGGGAGAATCAAGTTTATTAAACGGAAAACTAACAAACAAAAACACTAAAAGAACTGGGCCAGCCAACCTCCATAGCCAAAGGCGGCGGCCTGTCGGCCCCAAAATGAGGCTTGGGAAGGAGGTTTTTAGAGAGAGATTCTTTAAAAATTTCAGGGAGTGTATTTGTAATTAAAACTAAATTAGTAGCTAAAGTGTGTATAAACACCAACTAAATTGTTTTAGTAGTATTTAAAGTATGAGCTGTTACTGACTAAATTTTTTTAATAGCGAAAGAATGTACCTTTAAGAACTAAATTTTTGTAGCCGACATTTTTAATTATCGGTATTTTCATGTAATTAGAATTGGTCAAAATCTATGCAAATGTGTCTCATACTTATTTTGTCTTTTTCTGACTCAAACCTTCCTTGTGTGTGCCCTTAGAAGGCCCTTTCACACCAATAAAAGATCATACAAAACCTTTCTTGTACTACGATGAAGGTCAACCTCACAAACCAAACCAATTTTGGACATTGTTAGTTAATTAAACAAGCTATCATAGTTTTGAGTCCACAAATCTTTTTAGCAATCTCTAACTGCTTCAAAACCAAACCTTATTTAAATTTCACTCTTTTCCCAACTGTGCCCCTTCCTATTCTGACCCTGGGTGTACAGGGAGACCATTAGAGAGAGATAATAAAACCCTAAAGCAGAGAAAGAGAGAGAGACAACCCTAATAAAATAAAATAGCATGGCAAGCATGGCTCCCTCTTTCTCCCTCCTCTTTGTGGTGGTCACCCTTTTCTTCGCCAGTGGTGCCGAGGCAAAATTCAAAGGCATCAACTCCTGGTGCCGGACCTCTGACTACAAGCTCCTTTGCACCCGGATGGTGAATGGAGCTGCGACCCAGGAGGCCGCCATCGCCAACGCCGTCCAAGCCACCCTCCAAGCCACCACCCGGTTGAGACCTCAGCTCGATCTCCTCGGGGAGGCTCTGTCGAACCTTCCCGGGCTCACTAAAGACTCTGTGATCACCACATGCAGAGAGAGCTTTGAAAATGCTGAAGACAATCTCAAGGAGGCCTTGGATTATTTGAAGGCTTCCGACCGGTACACGGTGGTTGATAGGATTCAGACGGCGGAGAGCTCCTTCTTGGACTGTGTTACTGCTATCAAGGAAATGGGTGGCGCCACCTCTCTGGGAAAGACTAGCAAGATCTTGTATAGGTATTCAAGCAACTGCATGGCGGCCGCCACCCAAACCTAATGCATGCATGTGGCTGTGAAGACAGGAACCGATAATTCAAACACACAAAAAATACTAAGAAAAGTAGTGAGGTGTGATCTAGATTTATTTTCAGTATGTGGGCTCTTCTACATGAGTCGAATTTGAACCACACTATTGCTTTTGTTGGTTTTTTCTATGTCTGAATTGTTGATATATATAGTGGTACAGCCAAGGAGGGATGAGGATTGTGAAGGGGGTTGGTGTTGTGGGGCGAAAGCGCTCTGTTCTTAAATTTCTTTATTCTTTTATCTAATAATTTCAAATTATGTGAGAATTTGATATAAAAAATTTTAAGATATAATTTAATGATATGAGGTGCAGAGTAATTTGAAGCCAAAGAACGCTATACAAGGTATGCATGGAATATGAAAGTTGAATTTTTATTTTATCTTTTAAATTTGAGATATGCATGACACTAATTTTTTGTTACTATTTTATATAATCTTTTACATAAATATTTATGATTGTTAAATGATAGAGATGAATAAAAACAATAAATCTTCTTTTAAGTTTATATACTAGGGGAAATTGGTTAAATGGTCATTCCCTATAAATTTGAAATTCTGAGTTAAAATCTCAAGACAATCACTTTGTATATAATGGTGCTCCATATTTTCCTTCAAGAATTTCATTTTCTACCTGTAACAAGCCCGCGGGGGGGCCTCGCTACAGCTCGGACTCGACTTTCGTTAGTCACGGTTCTATGTCTGAACCAAAGAGTCCAAATCCGGCAAATCGTTTTGAGAAAAACTGATTTTTTGAAAGAAGTGCCAAACATGGACTGCTTTGCCAGATACAGAG
>NW_021026407.1:915952-932627 GCF_004153795.1 Camellia sinensis | reverse complement strand
GGGGTTCAACATTAGCCCGGAAGTTGGGAAAACGGGCGCCGGGAGGCTCCGGAGGAGAGATAACTGGTTGCTGCAACAATTGCTGGCCTCCCACCCTTCAGTGACCTTCCCTGTGATAAAACAGAGGTACCTGCCAAAAATGAATGAAAACCGTTGCAAAACGAATGTTCCGGGGCCAAAACACCCAGTTCGGGGTCCCGAAAATGGGCTGTTAAACACCGAAAGTGACATTCGGCCACGAAGTGGGTTTCTCAGACCCCAGTGTCCCTGAAAAGGGAGCAAATAAGATGTATGCCAAAAATCAGAGCAATAGGAGATGGTTAAGCGGTCCCGAACCGAGGCACACGGCCTGACGGCTCTACAAGGTATGCATGGAATATGAATGTTGAATTTTTATTTTATCTTTTAAATTTGAAATATGCATGACACTAATTTTTTGTTACTATTTTATATAATCTTTTACATAAATATTTATGATTGTTAAATGATAGAGATGAATAAAAACAATAAATCTTCTTTTAAGTTTATATACTAGGGGAAATTGGTTAAATGGTCATTCCCTATAAATTTGAAATTCTGAGTTAAAATCTCAAGACAATCACTTTGTATATAATGGTGCTCCATATTTTCCTTCAAGAATTTCATTTTCTACCCCATCCCTACCCCCATCTCATGCCCAATTTAAAGAGAGAGAGAGAGAAAAAAAAAAAAAAAAGAATTATGAATGACAAAGCAGTTGATACCATTATTTGAAACTTTTACTAAAGCGGCTTTGGACACATCAGAATAAAACAACATTTACAAAGCTTCTTAATTTGCTCACCTCTCTGTTATTTTTTTTAGACACTAGTAGCAAAAATTGATAAAAGTATTGCTTCAATGGTTGGGAAAGTGTACCGAGTCTATATATATATTAAGCAAAAAAGTGGAAAAGTATTGCTTCAATGGTTGGGCAAGTGTCTAACTTAGTTTTATCAATCAATAAGGCTTTTGACTGATAACAGTTCGTTAAGGAAAAGTAACTATTGATGTACCCATAGCTCTTTTGCCTAATTTCATACTTATTATTCCTATCTTGGAATTAGGAGCAAACAACGAATATTCTGATTCGTTTAAACTGATCAAACCAATTTGATCCACCGCATTCTGGATGGATAGTGATAACGAGCGGATGATTACAGATTGATTTTGTTCAATCCGCCTAGTTTTGAACTGATGACGGATTTGAGATTCTTTTGGTCGCAACCGAACCGTCAAACCGGGAGCACCCCTAGTAATTGTAAGACTTTGTGTTTCAATTTGTTTAGATATTCGGTTTATGTTTTCAATTGAAAAAGAGTTTAAATATTTTGTTGTGTTTTCAATTTGGAAATTCTTTTATCAAATGGCAAGTGTTGATATGTGCATTTTTGTGTGAAAAATATAAGGTTTAATTTTGTCATTTAAAAAAAAAATCAAATTAAATAGTTTTTGAATAAAAAAAAGTAATGAAATAGTTTTGATAATGCATGGTTTTTTTTATACAAAAATGCTTTATACCCCCAATGGGGGTCAACCCCCAGTGAGGTGGAGGCCCGTGATTGGGCGAAAAAAAATTGTTTTTTTTTTTTGGTTGTCAGCCAGTGGGGGCGCGCCACCTCACTGGGGGTATTTAGCAGGGTTCTTTTGATTATATTGAGTTGGATTGTTATCCAAAAAAAAATGTTGACAAGTTGTTTTATTATATTCAAAATTTATAAAAGTTTAAACTGCCAAACCGATTCGCATTCATCCGTCAATCCGCTCAATCCGCATCCGTCAATCCGATGGACAGATAGGATTGATTTTTTTTAATCCGCCAATTTGGAGGACTGATGACGGATTAAAAGTTCTCCAACTGCAACCCGCAAACTCCCCTACTTGGAATCACTATGTGCCGATGTATTCTTAGTTATTTTGGATTAGATTATTTGAAAATTTTGAGAGGTGCAAGAATTTCCAAAATAATGATTTTGTAATAAACAAAGCATTGGGATAGAAAGAAAAATATTTGGTGATAGGCAATCTTGTAATGCTATAATGACTATCGAATTTTTACCATATCTTGTTTTACCATATGATAAGTCATTCCAGTTGTTAGTATTGCAACATGTTAAGTATAATAGTATAAAAATATGGTAAGTGTAATATTATTAGATTTCATGTCGTACTTTATGCATAGAAAAACATTTAAAAAAGTATTGTGTGGCAATGATTTTTTTTTAATTTTTTAAAATCAAATTAAAAAAGTATTGTGTGGCAATGATTTTTTTTATTTTTTAAAATCAAAATTATGTCGTTTTTGGATACTAGAAAGTGCACTATAGACAAGGCCTTACAAAGAATAATGATATATAATTCTACTTTTTAGACCTTTTTTTTAAATTCAATAATGTGTCAAGAAGATGATTGATTAACCAATCATCTTCTTGACACATTACTTGATTAAAAAAGTGGGTCTAACTTTTGAGCATAAATTGTAATGCTCATCTAGATTCATTCCTACAAATGAATTATGTGTATCAAGTAGTTATAACTCTGAAAATATTATTTTTAAATTTATTTTAATGACATAGATGTTTGACTTGTTTAATGGGAATAAATTTAAAAATAATATTTTAAAGAACCCCGATTGAGACCCCAGTAAACTCCCACCCCCACCATCCCCACATACACGTGGGAGATGGTCATTAGATCAAAAAAAAAAAAAAATTGACCAATTAAAATTCATTGGGCGCCTGAGGTCACCCCAGTGGGGCCCCGACCATTGTGCTAGTTTAAAAGCGTTTAGTATTTATTTATAAATAATTTCCTAGATAATGGGAAAAGGATTGAATAACAAATTAAGAAGACTCTGATCAGGGGGCCAATATTCTTGGATCTATCAGTTAGAGTTATTAATGGGATTCGAAATAGCATGCTGAATTGTTTGGGGTGTCCTAAATAAGTGTACTTTTTTTCTTTTTAGACTAAAAAATTGAAAAAAAAATTTTCATATTTCTTTCATTTTAGGATGAAACGGAAGAGGAAGACCTTTAAGGCCCCTTGCATTATGGATGAGGCTTTACGTGTGCGGGCAAGTCCCTCGCTACCTTGTACTATTGATGGAGCATCTTCTCCATATGTTTCGAGGTAAACTTTATTGCTAAAGTTTTATTTGTTCTGAAACTAATTTGTATCATTTGTTTATATTTATATCTTGTGTTATATTATTAGTAAATTGATATCCATATTTCTTGTGTATTAACCTTTTCATATTTCTTTCATTTTAGCACGAAGCGAAAGAGGAAGACCTTTAAGGTCCCTTGCACTATAGATGAGGCTGTACATGTGCAGGCAAGTCCTTCGCTACCTCGCACTATGGATGGAGCATCTTCTTCATCTATTTTATCTCCATATACAGTATCAACTACCTTAACACGGCGAGGACGAGGATTTGCCCGAGGGATAAAGGAATGGGGTACAGGCACTAAGATCCAAGTAAAATTTGATTAAGTTTCAGCCAGTGGAGGATGATGGCAAAAAGTTGAAAGGACAATTAGGGTTGATCGTGCGCAGCGGGCATAGAGTCCCACTTACATATCTCAGTTGGAATGTGATGCATGTTGATATAAAGGAGAATATTTGGCAAGAGGTGAAGGTATATAGTTTTCCCTTTTGCTAATTACGGTTCGGGTTTATGCTTAGATTTTTGAATTTTTCCAAGTTATTAGTTATTTGATTTATGATTTCTTGTTAATTGTGTTTAGTTATTAATTATTAGCTTGCTTGTGCATTTGTGTATTTAGCAGTAAAGTTTACCTCGAAACATATGGAGAAGATGCTCCATCAATAGTGCAAGGTAGCGAGGGACTTGCCCACACATGTAAAGCCTCATCCATAATGCAAGGGGCCTTAAAGGTCTTCCTCTTCCGTTTCATCCTAAAATGAAAGAAATATGAAAAGGTTAATACACAAGAAATATGGATATCAATTTACCAATAATATAACACAAGATATAAATATCAACAAATGATACAAATTAGTTTCAGAACAAATAAGATGCTCCATCAATAGTGCAAGGTAGCGAGGGACTTGCCCGCACACGTAAAGCCTCATCCATAATGCAAGGGGCCTTAAAGGTCTTAACCTTCCGCTTCCTCCTAAAATGAAAGAAATATGAAAAGGTTAATTCACAAGAAATATGGATAGCAATTTACTTATAATATAACATAAGATACCTATTAGCATCCTCGGTTGTCTTCCCAACAATTCTTCCTTTTGGCGATACTGATAACTGTCAAGAGTGCAAGTCAAATTCAAAACCAATTTAATACATGAAAAATAGCATCAACTAACAAGATAAAGTCATAAAAAAAAAACTCCTACGAATACTGACTAGAGAGGCAACATCAACTCCAATTTCATCTAGGACCTGTCAAGTAAATAAATAAATAAACAAACTACCCAACATGTGTTATTCAATTAACAATAACAAAAAACATAAATCATCTTGATTCATAAAAAACATAAACCAATAGAAGAACAAGAAAAATTAAACAATGAACCTGGTTGGTTAGCTCTTCAGTTTCCTCTTCAGTCTGCTTAGCTGGGGACATTTGTTGTAAGCAAGCTTGTAATTTTGTTATTTGTTGCCTAAGATTGATTAGCTGACATGCTGAAATTTTAGTTGTTGCCTGCAGAATGCAAATACAAATAAAAATAAGAAGATAAATCTGAATATAAAAACAAGAAAGAGAAATACGTTCCAGAATGTACCTCATTTCCTGTTTTAGCAGTTCTCTTTATCTCCGTAACAAGTTTCTTTTCCTATATCAACAAAACATTACCTATAAACTCTTTATCAGAACAAAAAACATAAATCATCTTAATTTATAACCGACATTGTAATTGAATAAAAAACATAAACATTACCTATAAACTCTTTAACATACTTTCAATTGCAAGGCAGTGATTTTCCTCTCAATTGCATTGGCCATTTCAAAGAACAGAGATCCGTATGCAAGTCCACAACGATGACTCCTACGCTCGTAACTATTAAAACCGACATTGTAATTGAATAAAAAACAACCACCACAGTAAGTAAACATTTATTATAAAAAGAAAGAAAATTTTTATGAAATTCTACACTTGATAATAGAACAACATATAAACATATATAAATTTATCACAAATTCAGCAATTAAGCACGAGACATTTTAACAATATTTAAACTTTTCTTATTTGCAAATAATAGAAACCTAAGAAACATGGAGTATAGTTCAACCCTCTTCCTCAACAATCACAAATGAAGTTCAACCATCTTCATCAACATTAATTGTTGCTCTTTCTATTCCTTCTCTCACCTAACCAATTTCTTCATCACGAAGCACAGCATTGTCTTCCAAATGTTGAGTCATATAGGGTTCAACTTGAGGATCATCATTAGAATTCATATCAAAAACACCTCTTTGATAAAATGTTGTACTTTCGCCTACAGCTCGACCCATGTTGTTATCACCTTCATTGTTTCTCCTTGGTCGATTAGATTTGGTTTCCACATCAAGGAGATAGCGAGAACAAAAGTTCATGCATTCTTCCATCAAATACCCCTTAGCTATTGAGCCCTCCGGATGAGCTCGATTACGCACATATTGTTTCAATGTAAGAAGAAGCCTTTCAATCGGGTACATCCATCAAAACTGTATTGCTCCAGCGATCAAAGCTTCATCAGCAAGATGTATAGGCAAGTGTTCCATTATGTCAAAGAAAGATGGTGGAAAATTTTTTTCAAGATGACAAAGAGGTATTGCTATACGATCCTAAATATATTCCAAATCACTTGTACGATTCACTTTGGAGCATAATTGTCTAAAAAAAGTGTTCAACTCAATCAATGGTTCAATCACATTCTTAGGCAAGGACCTCCGTACAGTTAAAGGAATAAGTTGTTGCATCAAAATATGACTATCATGGCTCTTAAGACCCCAAATACTTCTATCTTGTAAGCGCACATGTCGCGAGATATTGGATGCATAACCGTCTGGTACTCTTACTTCCTTGAATACTTTGAGAAACATATCTTTCTCATCATTGATCATTGTGAATTGTGCAGGAGGTACATAAACTTTATTGAACCCTCTTGACTGCAAGTGCAATGATTTTCTGATATTCATTTCTTGCAAATCACGTCGAGCATTCACATTATCTTTGGATTTTCCTCCAACTCCTAGTATTGTCCACAATATATTATCGTAGACATTTTTCTCTATGTGCATCACATCGAGATTGTGTCTTATTAAGTTGTGCTCCCAATACGGCAATTCATAGAATATACTTTTTTTCTTCCAATTATGGCTTTTTCTTCCGTTATTTTCCCTCTCTTCTTGTCTCCTGAACATTTCCTTCAGGTCATTCATCTTGTACTGACTAAGGACACCTTCTGATTCCAACTGATGCAATATCTCAGATCCAGGTAAAATTTGAGGTTTTAGTCTCCATTCTCGACTACCATCAAATGAAACTTTATCCTTTCGAAATTTATGATTAACTGGTAAAAAACGACGATGACTCATGTATGAATACTTCCTACCATGCTTCAACCAAAATGATTGAGTTTTCACATTGCAGCAAAGACAAGCATATTCACCTTTCGTACTCCATCCTGATAAGTTGGCATAGGCAGGAAAGTCACTGATTGTCCATAACAAAGCTGCATGCAATTGAAACATTTCATTGGTTGATGCATCAAATGTTTGTTCACCTTCATCCCATAATTCCTTCAACTCCTCAATCAATGGTTGTAAATACACATCGATCTTATTGCCAGGTTCTTTTGGCCCATCAATCAGCACAGACAAAATCAGATTTGGTTGTTTCATGCACATCCATGGTGGTAAATTATACAGAATCAACACAATTGGCCAAGTGCTATGAACTATGATCATTGATCTAAATGGGTTGAATCCATCTGTAGCTAACCCAAGACGTACATTACAACTATTACTAGCAAAACAAGTGTTTCGCCGATCAAAGTCCTTCCATGCGAGGGAGTCAGCAGGATGCCTTAACACACCATCATCAACTCGTTCTTCCGCATACCATCTCATAAGCTTTGCCATTTTCGATGACATAAACAATCTCTGCAACCTTGGCTTCAAAGGGAAATACCTCATCTGTTTTGCTGCTACCCGTTTACCAGATTCCCTTTCATCATTTCCAACACCACCATTTTGTTTCCATCTAGAACTACTGCATGTAACACGTTTATCAAGCTTTGTATCCTCTTTTCTGAACGACATACAACTATTGGGGCAAGCATCAAAAGTCTCATATGTGAAACCCAAATCTGTAGTAACCTTCTGAGCTTGATAATATGAGCTTGGAAGTTTTGTGCCCGTTGGAAAAGCCTCATTCAAAAGTTCAAGTAACATGTCAACGGACTTGTCGGTCCATTGATTGAGCACCTTCATATGCAAAATTCGAACAATGAATGATAATGAAGTAAATTTGTGACACCCCGAGTACAGATCAGTTTGTGCATCTTCCAAAAGTTTAAAATATTTCAAAGTTTCGTCATTTGCCCCTGTCCGAACCGGATCATCTTCCTCTACATGGCTTGGATCACTTGCCCCTGCTTGGGCTGGATCACTTGCCCCTGCTTGGTCTGGATCACTTGCAGTTGATTCATCATTCTCAACACCCATATGTGGAATTCCCAGGGCCTCTTGTACCATCCCAACCACATCATCTCTAGTCACTGAATCCGCCATTAATGTTTGGTTTTCTTAGTTACCATGTAATTGGACATAGGATTCCCCATGATGAATCCAATTTTTGTACTTTTTTACGAACCCATTGAAAATAAGATGCTCCCTTGTAACCTCTCGTGAAAAATTACATCGATTACTACAAAATCGACATGGTCAACTAATCGATAAACTTCCATCTCTATTGTTGTATGCAAATCTCAAGAAATTATCAATCCCATTCACGTAATCAATTGACATCCGATTTGGCAAATCAATCCAATTCTTGTCCATCTTTCTATTTCTTTAACTGTTTAATATGAAAAATTAAATTAAACAATCGGTCGTAAAAAAATAGACGCAAAAGATCATATTTCTAGTAGTGACAACAAAATAAAAATATGAAAAATTAAATTAAATAGAAAATCAAAAAAAATAAATCAAAAGAGCTTAAAAATTGAATGCTTAATTACATACCTAGGTAAAAAGTAACCACCACAGGAAAATTCAATGATAAATTACTGCACAGCCAATATTTTAAGTTTGATTTCAGCTTTTGATCCATAAGACTTGTTACTTTTTATGCCAATATTTTAAGTTTGATTTCAGAAAAAATAAGTAGAAACATGCCGTATGGCATAGTTTAACAAAATAAATGATGGTTTAGACTTCTAGTCTGTGATGAAGGATGGATACTGATAAGGAAACAGATGAAGGATACAACACAATCCAAATACTAAAATAAGACAACCTAAAATAAAAATAAAAAATAATAATATATATATAGGTACAGCCAATTAATGTAAAGAAAAAAAAAAAAAACCACAAATTTTTAGTATTATAATATAATATTATATTGTACATTAGCTAAAAGAATAATGACAAACTATTATTTACAAATTACCGATAAAATTGGGAAACCAAATTACCCTTTTTCAGTAGGTCCTACAAAAATTTCATTTCAATAAATAGTCTTAAACCATTTTCATATCCCATGTACTTTTCCATTATATGCAAAAGGGCTGTAAGAAAGTCTACTTGCTAGTTTTAACTGTTGAATCCAACTTTAGTAATTATCATATCTTTTAAAAATTTTCCACACATTCTAAACATGTTAGATAAGTTTAGAAGGTATCGGGGTAATTTGAGGAGTATTGATATCCGATACGGATGCAATGTGCTTTGTAGTTTTTTGTCATGAATAGAGGGATAAAGGTTTATCATGGTGAAAAATAAGGTTATTCTAAACTAAGCTTTGAACCATCCATTACTTAATTCCAGACTTATGCCATGAATCCAACCATGTAGGACCAAAATTAAATATTATTGAAGTGCACTTCAACTTTCCATTTTCCATTTCTAACAGGCAACATGAATATAGTTAAGTAGGTTTCTTGAAAATTATACAAGTATTAAAGCAAATCTTCCAATATTTTCTGCAATACACTTATATATCAAAAAATTGAGTGATGTGGCCATAATGGTTGATCCTCCCATACATAATTTCTCAGGTGTAGCTTTTGCAGTTCAAATATAGGCAAAATGTATGACAAATCTTATTTGATTTTTCATCAATCTACTAAATTTAAATTTTTTTAAAAAAAAAACAAGGAGAGAGAGATGAAGAATCTAAAACTAGGCCCTCCATTACTCACTCTAAATATCGCAAGATCAAATAATAACTCCCTTTCAAATTATGGATTGAAAACAATGCAGTTATAATTGCCTACAAAACAGAATACACGTTTGTTGCATATACCCACTCATTTCAAAACAGAGCATCAAACATAGGCAAATCTTATGATGCGTTTGGCAACCAGTGTATGACTGCGACGTTGGGAACTAATTAACATAAAAATTTGAAAAAACTCAGAGCTTCACTTGGCACAGTTTTTGGGTGTTACTTAAGTATCTGCATCAAGTATCATTACATGAAATTTTTTTAGATATTCTTTTAAATCTTGTTTACAAGCAAATCACTTTTGACATATAAAAAAAGAGTAAACCTGGATCTAAAAACTAGATCCAAAATTTTAAGTTTGATTTTAGCTTTTGATCCATAAGACTTGTTACTTTTTATGCCAATATTTTAAGTTTGATTTCAGAAAAAATAAGTAGAAACATGCCGTATGGCATAGTTTAACAAAATAAATGATGGTTTAGACTTCTACTTAATTCAATGATCATCTGTAAATGAAAATCAAAAGCTGGACTGTACCAGTAGAATCGAGTCCTGCTCGGTTATCTCCGATTCCTTCACTTTCTGTACAACAACCTAATCGATCGAGAAGATTGCAGTGAGATTAATGGATGAGCAACAAGTTAACAAAAAAGGCGTGAAGATGAACAAGAAGTGAATGCTTCGAAGAGATTTCTCTGATCTCACAGAGAAACTTAGACAAGAGAGAGAGAGAGCAATTCAGAGCACACTTGATTTCTCGGATCATTGCAGAGAAAGTTGAATCGATGAAGATGTGTTTAGGCTTACCGATTATGACATCTTCAACAATTGTGGACTTGAGAAAGTTGATTCGATCGGCAGATTCGAGCGAGAGATTCGAGCGACAAATTCGAACGAGAGAGACAGTGAGATTCGAGTGAGAGTCGAGCGAGAGACAGATTTTGAGAGGGAGAGAAAGAGAGAGCTTAGATTTGGGAAATAAGGGGAAAAAGGGGGGGATTTAGAGGGAGAGAAAGAGAGAGTCGAGTTTTACCGATTTTTATTTGTTTTTTATTTTTTGAAGAACACGATTGGGTCAAGAAAATGAGATGATAAAATAAGATTTTGATGTCCAAAAATGATTTTTTGCGACGGTTAAATAATCAGTCGCAAAAAAATAGACGCAAAAAGTCATATGACTCAAATGGATAAACAATACATAACAAAAAAAAGCTTGATATGTTTAATCTTTGCACGAATCAAGGCATTCAGTTAAACACTGTATAATAACCATACGATTATCAAAATTTAACTAAATCTAATATTATGTTTATGTGTTTTTAAGATTTGTCGGCTTCACGAAACTACTTATGTTGAGAGAACTTGGGATGAAAAATATATATACTATACATTATTTTTTATAGAAAACCTAAGAGTATGCATTATTATATGTACTTACTATTATTCATGCGTATATATAGGTACGAATGAAATGACAAAAGTGTCCTTACCTGCCCATATGCGAGCTACGACCGATGACAGGTTCCATACAAGGGCAAAGATGCCAAAAGCCACAGCCTTCTTGTGTGAGCATGATTCCCAAGCGTCTCTCAATTGTCCAATCCAAAATTTACCTATAATAACAAATAAATAAATGAATAAAGAAGACCGCTCTCATATAAAATATGTTTTCATGTAAATTACAAAGAAATCAAATTTTCCACATAAATTTTGTTGTTCAGGTCAGTAAGAAACTTATGAGATCCATATGTGTAGATTTTGCGTTGTGAAAATCTTAACCAAAAAAAATTAAACTTTCCTGTAACTTTTGTTTTCTTGGTAAATGAACTGTTAAATTTAAATTTTTCTTGTAAAATTCTAATGTCAAATGAACATAATATATACAAGAAAATAAATTTCTTTTTCCTTTATATATAAAATTCATCACACTTTAACCGAGTTCAAAAGATTGATTTTAGTGAATAAGATGTTTTTTTTTTTTCATAAATATATAAAAAAAAACTCATCCATATGTATTTGCTTAGAGGCCCATTATTAAATCTATATTCTTAGGGTATGTTTGATTAGCACAATTAATAATGAAAAGATTAACAACCCATGATATTAGTGTAAGATTAATTATCCATCTAAATTAGTGAGATATATAATTACCTCTTGTTCACATTTATTTTATGATAAATATGGAAATATATAATCTCAATTATATGTATGTATTGCGTAATTAGTTGGGAATTAAAAAATACGTCAAATTTGTTGGATAGAATGACTATTAGAATATAATCTAAATAATAAAAATTACAACGAAACAATATAATGTAAGTCTCACAAAAGCCAAAAGTCAATTTTTAATTTATTTTGGATCATATCATCTTTTTTATTTTTTACACATTTTTAAAAAAAAAATTAAAAGAATTAACTTTTAACCAACTTCTCAAAACAACCATTAGATATCACACTGACTCACACTGACTGGGGTAGAGCATAGAATGTTTTGTGATAAATTCAATGGTTTGGTTTATACGAATGTTTACTTATAAATTAAAACTTGATAATTTAAAAGTCGAAATTAAAAAAATTAAAAATTAATTTTTGAAATTTATTTAAGTTATTTTTATTAATAAATTATAAGCAAAAACGTAGAAGTTAAAAAAAAATCGAAATTAGTCTTTTTTTAAACTTATTTAAGTTATTTCTTATTAATAAATTATAATCAAAAACTATACTAAACAATCTAGCATAGACTCTCAGAATAAATAAATAAAAATTATAAGCCACTCAGATAAATTGCACCAAACAATACCATACTCTAATGTTGCACTATCATACAGATACTTGTTGACAAATGTTAAAAATTTATAATTTATAATTTTAAATCCATCCACAATGATTTAAGAAAGAGTTAAAATTTTATGATTGACAAATCAAAAATTAACATTTATCATTTAAAATTATTGTACATCAAAAATTATATGAATTTTTATTTAGAGATTTTATACATTCTTCACTTAAAAAATACTAAAAAAGAAGGTAATAAATAAATAAAGAGCAAATTATAATAAACTTAAATTATGACCAATTTGCTTTTTGTTCCTCTAAACTTCAAAACTCAACAGTTAAACCACCTTAAAATATTATCTTGTTACAATTAATCATTTTTATTAGAATTTTGTTAGGGATTTACACAAAGTCAAATCATATATAAAGCACATCACACATTTATTTAATTTTTAGGGCAATAATGTATTTATCTAGTGATTCTGTTTGCACTTTACCACTAAGATAAAAAAGACAAAATACAAATAAAATTATTAGATAAGAGTATCATTGCTTTTAAAAAATCAATAACGGATATTATTATTCTAAAAAATAATAAGTGCATCATGTATTTCACACATGAATTGATTTCGTTAAAATTCCAAGACAAAATCCTAACAAAATGTATTGAGTGTAAAATGATGATAATCACGCAGATCTGACTTCCCCTCATAAGTAGTGAATTTGGGCTGGTGGAAGCCTGAAGGTAGTGCTGCGTTCTCAATTGTCGGAATGAATGGCGAGCTTTGCAACCTTGTTAATGCTTTATCCGTTGGTTCGTAAGCAAGGTGCAACATTGGCATCCCTACCTCGACACTCCCATGTGTCCTAGGGGCCAATCTCTGCAAGACTGAAACTCTACGAGGGTCACGAGCCCTGGTGTACTCCTTCCAACAAGCCCACTCCTCTAGCACTGATCGCAGGTCCGCTGACCTAGGCAACTCTATGTGCCTAGATGTAGTTTGGTGCATGTGCGAGAGCCGATAGCTGTTTCCCTCTGTATATGACCTTTTAGTCCTCGTTCTTTCAGACCTAGAGTGACGAGTCCTGGAAGTTATTGATTGAGTGTCGCCTGTTAAGGCTCTTACTTTCTGCTTGTGATGGTGTGACATGTCTGTCACCATCTTCCGAGTGATAAGGGGGCGTGTTGCCTTTGCATCCCCCTTCTGTCGCCACCGTTTTTTCCTTGATCTGGCATTTCATGGTCTCCATGTCTGCCGCCATCCTTCTTATTAACTCATTTTGCTTCCTCACGCGATCCTCTAGAACTTGAGAATCCAACCTTTGCTTTTGTCTTTCAAGACTCTGAGAGTGACGGGGACTAGTGCCCCTTCTCTTCCGTGTGTCCTTTTGGGAGTTCCGTCGCTGGGCTTCTAATTCTGTCATGGGTGGGATAGAAGGTAAACCTTCGCGCCTCCCACCCCTTTCCGGGATTTGCCCATCAATAGCAGATTGCGGCAAGTCTTCATTGTGCGCCATTGATTTCAACTAGAGAGGAAAACTCGATCAAAAGGTTTTGTTCTTTGTGTAATTCCCACAGACGGCGCCAATTGTACGAACACGAAATAATCTTTTCGTATAATCCTATTGATCAAGTTTACACTCCTCCAAATATCGTCGTTTTACTCCTTGAAAACACAAATGTGAGCTAGCCGGCGGGTGTATGCCGGGTATCTCTTCGATGCCTAAGTCAGCCAATAGACAATGGACAAAAGTTCTGTGTATTTGAGATTCAAGATTGTGGTACCTGTACATAGGTCCTGCTATGAGCTTTTATAGATTCTGCCTGACACAATCCTAGTAGGACTCTTATTCTCCAATGTAGAATCCTCCTAGGAATCAGAAAGGTAATGCTTATCTTTCTACACCCCCCTCATTGCTTAACCAAGTGAGATGGTTTTACCACGATAGCACGACAAAAGAGCCAATCTACCACTAACCTTCGGACACAGTTAGCTCGGCGCATTCATGAGTAATGCCTAGCTTGGTCCTTGTTCATTCAGACCTCGGTCCAAAATACTTAAACCGAGCTAATTGCAGCCATTCTTGACCGAGCTAACAAGGTCTAGTCGCGAAGCCTATTTACCTCGGCCCATAGCTCGACCCACTCTCTATCCAGACCTAGCTTGGCCCAAACTTCACACAAATTACCCTCTCAGAAGCCATTGGTGAAGTTCGATGTTGAAGATGGTGGATTGATGATTGATGAAGAACGACGATGATGGTAGATGGAGCATGGAAAAAAAGCGACGGTAATGGCAAAGACGAAAGAAGACGACAATGTTGGGCGAGCGAGTCAAACGGTTGAGAGATGGTGAAGTATAGATTGGCGACGGTAGAGATGATTGGTGAGCAATGGTGGTGGTAGTGGCTGGCAAAGGTAATGGTGGTGATCGGTGGCGGTAGCAGTGGTTAGTGACAGACGACGATGGTGGTTGCGGGTGGATGGCCATGGCCATAGCTACAATGGTGGTATTTTCTAGAGAGAAAGAGATGAGAAAGAAGAAAAGTTTTGGAAAAATGATCATAAGAGAAGTTAATATAAATTGAAAAAATTAATGAATAATAAATATTATAAACAATTAAAGATTTATAAAGTGTTTGGGATGGTTTAAATAAGGATTTTTACCAGCTGGTAGTAGGGGCAAAATCGAAATAAAAAAAATATAACAGGACTTCCTGATACATGAGATAGAAACTTAAGACCTAATAGATAATAGATTCAATTATTAGGACCGACTGGAAAAAATCCCATAAAAAAATTGGAGTAATACAAGAAAGATTGGGCTTTTTGAGAATTCATTTCAAAGTTTGGGTTTGCGGTAGTTGTTTGATTTGGGGATTATGTGGGCTTCTAGTAGTTGATGGATTTGGTGATTGTAAGTTTTTTTTTGGTGATTGTTGGGCTAATGTAAGGGTGTAATTTTGGACCGGCCCGGCCTATGTCGGGCCTTGCGGGCTCCCGTCAAAAAATCGGCCCGGTCCGGCCCACGGGCCAGAAAACTAGGCCCAGGCCCTAGCCCAGGCCCAGGGGTATTCAAGCTTTGGGCGGGCCAGTGGGCGAGGTCTCAGGCTTGGGCTGGGGCTTTGGGCGGGCCTAAACAATTTTTTTTAATTTTTCCCACCAAAATTTTATTATTTTTCATTAAAAAAAATGGGCATCGGGGTGGGCCGAGCCTTGGCCCGGGCTTTTGGGCGGGCCTTGAGCGGGTCAAGGGTTGGGTCGGGCTTCAAAATGATGGCCCAGGCCCTAGCCCAGGCCCAAGGCATCGGGCTGGGCTTGGGCTCGGGCCGGGCTGACCTCGGGCCGCGGACGGGTTTCGGGCCGCCCGCGGGCCACGGGCCAAAATTACACCCCTAGGCTAACAGTATACTTCTTAAATTTATAATTACTCATTTATCGATTGATAAAAAAAAAAAAAATCAATTGGGTGCTGTTTAGGATGTGAGATCCATCATCAAAATCATTTGTGAGTTGAATTGTTGATTTTTATACGTTGTACATGGGGGGCATTCATTAAACAAAATTAAATTCATTCAATTATTATAATTATATAATTTTTATGAACGTGTATTTCAAAGTTATTATTTATTTTTATGATAAAATCTAAATTTGTTTGGGTACGTTATATAATCATATTTTTTATTTTTTTTATTTATTTTTAAATCCTATCACTTTTTTACTTTTTCGTATATTTTTTTATAAAAAATTAAAATGTACACTTATTTAAATTATTTTAAACAATTATAAAAATATAAAACATATGTCCTCAAACTTCAAGAGCACTTGTCATGACCTTTTTTAAAAAAAATGGTCAAGAAACTTAGAAAGAGAGAGAGAGAGAGAGAGTCACGTAAAATATTGTTCAAGATTCAACAGTCATCCCATTTCATAAGTCAGAGAAGCAACTAAGCTGATTACAATTACTACAACACGCTTGTCTGTCTTGGAAATGCTTTGAAACAAAACATAATTATTTTAGTATTATCTTCTGACCATAATAATCAATCAATCAAAAGAACTCAAAAAAAAAAAAATAGAAAACTTACAACATGGGGAGAAAAAGAAATTGAGCCAATTGGGTTGAGAGGTTACATGCTTCTCACCCCTCTGCTAAGTCCTCCCAACACTTGCCCACAACAACAACAACAGCTTCACATCTACTCATCATAATTGTGACCTTCTTTCCTTTTCTGTCCCTTTCCTTTTCATTTTCTTCTTGGGCCTTGTTAATGTATATTAAAGTATTTAAAAAAACATTATACAATTTTTTATTACATGTATTTTCATATAAAATATTTAAAATTTTTAACCTTTACATGTTCGCGATAAAAAAAAAAAAAAAACCTTTACATGTTAACAAAAACTCTTCACGTTATAAATGATATTTTCTATTAATGTTCCGTTTGTTTGACAATATATATATATATATAT
>NW_021026407.1:893081-915927 GCF_004153795.1 Camellia sinensis | reverse complement strand
ATAATTGTGTGTTTATCATAGAAAATAAATTTATTTAAGTTAAAAATATTTTTCCACTTTTAAAGATAAAAAATAATTTTCCAATTAAGATCTTATTAATATCATCGCCCCAACTATCTCCATCTTGCTATTACCACCACCACTATTAATGCAATCATTGCTATTGCTACTATCACCACCACACTCCTTACCATTACTCTCATTAACCCACCACCTACACCACTATTACCCCAACATTACTACCTCTACTACGCCATTGCTACCACTAAGCCGTGAATATCTAAACCTTTGAGTAATATTTGAGATGTTGGTTTGGGTGCTAATTTAAGCCTCGTTTGTTTCAGTGGTAGAATTAATGGAGGGGATTAATAATAAAGGGATTGATAATGAAGAGATTAAGTAAAATTGAGTTTGTTTTGATGATAGTTGTTGGCGTAGGGATCATAAGATTATTTTTATATAAAATAATAAAACAATAAAAAATACAAAACATTATAAACATTAATGTTAAAAAAAAATGCCCAACACGTAAAAAAAAACAAAAATAAAAATAGTTCGCCGACTGTTTTTTAAGACCAACATCCACCTCTACCTCCACCTCCACCTCCACCTCCACCTCCTCCATCTCAATCCCCCTCCTAAAGCCCAACCAAATTCGGATCTCCATCTCAAGGAAATGGGATTACTGTTGTTCTTTGGCACAACAGTAACTGTTGTTCCTTAATAGGAGGTTTATTATGGACTTATTTTTATGATCCGAACTGTCATTTTGTAGGGTTTGTTAAGTACTTCATGCCTACAAAAAAATCATGTTAATCGGATATCAATAACTATATGATCAAATTACATTTATCATAAAAAAATAAACAATAAGTTTTTCTTTTCAGAAATAGTATAAAAAAATTTCAATTTGATCATATAGTTATTGATATCCGATTAATATAATTTTAGTAAGAAAAGTATCCAAAAATCTTATAAATGAACGGTTTAGAACATAAAATATAAGTCTATAATAAACCTCCAATTGATACACAACAGTTACTACTGTTCTCCTATTTCAATCCCTTCGCCAATTTTATAAACAAACATAACATTAAATAAGTTTCACTCTTATCTTAATCCAATTCTACGTATATACCCAAAAAAATGGGGCTTTAATCAGTACAATAATAGAAAACATTGAAAAAAGGCTAATATAACCAAAAAAGAGTTTTGCGCAACAGGTGAAGGTTGAAGAGGCAGCCCCTGAGAAAATTACCAAAAATACCCAGAAACTTTATTTATAATGTCATTTTGCAAGTGTCACATCAAGGGTAAAATGGCAAAATACTTATTCCAAACACATTTTCCAACATAAAAAAGCCTGAACATCATTCCAAACCTACTTTTTTCCAAAAAATTAAAATCCAACAACCCACTAATAGCCTATCCACACAAAAGGCTTTTACTTGGCTGATTTATTGCCATGGTGTTTTGGGTGATTAGAAGATTATCATTTGGTCCTTTATTATGAAACTCAGAGAATTAGATGGGTTCCAATTTGTAGGTCCAGAGAGTCAAAATATTGGGCTGTAATTGGGGGCTATCCATATCGGCCATTTAAAATAGAAAAAATATTTTGAAATTTTAATTCGTAGTTCTAAAGCTAGTTTCTAATGGGCTGATAGTAGGTCTCACACATTGTGATGTGATGTTTTAATCTTGATTTTTTTTTTCCCTTGTCATGTTATTAGTACTCTATTAGAGTATCAAAACTAATACTCTGAATCATTGTTGATTTAAAATATAATAGACAGATTTTATGATATACTCCAAAACATTGAAAATCATAACTCTTTTAGGCGGGATAATACGCTTTTTGAATGAGTTTTTACTGATTTAGACCAACAACAAGTGGTGTGGTGTGTGTTTTTTCCACACAATTTGGAAGCACGTGAACAAAACCAATTTCATCTATCAATTAGTCAAGGAATCCTTGTAGTGTGTGTGCCCTTCAATCGCCCCTCTCAAATACTTTTTCATGATATGAATAATTTATTGTGTAAAACTCTCGTTTATAAGATTATTTATTTAATAAAGTATATATTAGTAGTTATATGAATGAATTAATCTGTCTTAAAAATATGAAAGAGAAATATGATTTAAGAATATTTTTTTAAAAAAATAATTTGATCTGATTACTGATATTCGATAATTAAATTTTTTATATAAATTTATTTTTAATAAAACATAATAAATAAATTATTTAAAGCATTCACCTGGATTCAAAGTGAAGCACATGGAAACAAAGGATATGGTAACAAAGTCCGGTAGGTGATTGTGGTTGGTGGGTGGAAACTCATTTAAGAGGTAGCAAACTGAAAACAATACTATATGGAGTATGTATGGATTTATAGTCAAAGTTTTTGCAAAAATATAGTCAACATTGATCCCTACAGAAAAATAGTACCACAACTTAGTGCATAGTTAGGAATTTCGGGTTTATTTAGCAAAACATCATCAATCAATGTCATTATATCATATTTATATTTTACACAACTAAACAATATTAACATTTGGTATGATACTTTATAAATTTCATCATTTCTCAATTATATTGACAAACCAATCCAAACTAGTCAAATTACAAATAAAACAAATATTGGGATATCAAATCGTTAGAGCGAGTTTTTTTTTGGGAGGTCGGGGTCAATATGTAAAGTTTTTCAAATGGTTAATTTATGTGTGAATGTGAAGAAGAGAGATGAGAAAAAGGATGTATTAATATATATAATATATATATATATATATATAAGAGAAGGAGAGATGAGATAGTAAAAATGATTGAAAATAGTTTTGAGAAAATTATGAACCAAATAAATTTTAGATTTTGAGCCTCTCAAAAAATTGTTTTCAACTAATTTTATTTTATTTTATTTTTGAAAATTTAGTGTGTCAACTAACACCACTGTGATGAACATAGCTACTCCCTACCACAAATTACTATCATTTAATGCACCATTTTTTTTCATAGATTTATTTGGAGTTACGCTTGGTAATCTAAATGAATATTAAATATTCTATCAAATTTCTTACATGTATGTAAAGATCCACCCACATGTAATTTGTGTAGATTCTACACTCATATAAAAGATTTGATAAATATTTAATAATTCATTTGATCCATAACATTTTTTTTATATTTGATACACGCTATTAAGATTCTAATAACTTTTTGTAATATTTATTTTTTATTACAAGGTACATTTAGAAAAGCATCAGCCATAGCCTTGTATCTTGTAGTTTAGCCTACCCTCATGAGTCCTCCACTTTTCCCAGTTAGACTCCCCATGAGTTAATTAACGTTTTTAATATCTTGATAACTGTAATATTTCCTTCCTTTCACACCAACAACCATCCGTGACTTAAGAATTATTCCTTTTAATATCTTATAAACATGTAACGCCCTCAAAATTAATCCTATTATATATCATTGACATGCATTATTTAAGAAGACATTTTATTAATCTAATTCATCATAGTATTACTAATAATCAAAATAAAATGCCCTACAGGCTTACATCTTTCCAAGCCAACACTTGGTTACAAAATAACAGTTCTAACCAATACACAAAAAGCCCTAAGGCTGAGTATTTTACATGTACTAACAAATAAAAAGCAAATAACAGAAAATAGTCTTCGGAATCCAAGTCCTTCCAAGCTAAGTCCCTTGGAAGGTAGCTTTATCTCCCCTACCTGAAAGATGATGTTCCCATAAAAGGGTGAGCCCACAGCCCAGTAGAAATATACTAAACCACATATAAGCAATGAATAAAAGGCAATGGCATTCAAACAGATGGTTAACCAAGATAGTCCATTACTTCCATTTTACAAGTCTTATAACACTATTGTCTAAAAACTCATTTACCTTCCAATTTTTATCAACATGGCTCAGAACCTGGCCAAACTTAACAACAGTGAATTACCATTAATCATATTTCACATCCTTCCTTATCACAAACAAATGAGACTCAAGCTCAAATCAACACTCATACTTCCAGATTGATACACATTTTAGTGCTGTATCAATACAACACTTCTATAAATAAGCACACAAATAAAAGTGATGCTAATGGGTCCAATCCCCTATCTCCTCCCAAACAAAAATCCGGTTTAGAGTCCATCCCCCATCTCCCCTAAACCGTGAGTACATTCCCCTATCTCCTCCACACACAAACAATGTATGGCAAATGCAATGCTCAATCAATACACGTATTTTCTGTATCAATGCCACAGTTCAAAATAATGACTTAAACCAATGTGAATTAGTTCCAGTTATTCCCTAAATTCACATGCAATGTCTACAACAATCACGACTATCCTCACCGATAGCCCAAAAACAGTTATGTTCTAAACTGAAAATAAACCATGTAACATTCAATAGACAAATGATACAAATTATCCAATTATACCAATTAATCAATGAGTTCCCCAATTCCAATGAAATTACTTATACAAATCAAATTCAATAATTCAACTAAAGGGTTTTTCCCAAAATTTAACAAAGTATTCCCAAAACATTTAAAAATTACCAAAACTTTAGAACGTAACCTATAAATGGAGTGGAATCCCTACCTCGAAGAGAGTAACCCGAATGGAGAAGGGGAGATGAATGCCCAAATACCAAAGTGCTCAAATTGCCAAAGTTCAGATTAAAATGAGCTCGACTCTCTCTATCTTTTAATAAGCAACTAGGGTTGAAACACTCTTCTAAGACAGATCAACCTAAGAAGAGAAGGTGAGTAGGGAGAGAGAGAGGTCGAACCTGGGGTTTTGAATCAAATGAATATAAAAAGACTGATCAAATCCCGTGCTGTGTATTTAAACTGGACAGGCTCGCTGAGCGAAGACTTGGTCGCTCGAAGCGAACCAGACAACGAGAAAACTACGCTCGAGCCAAGGAAGCCTTGCTCGAGCCACAACCCACAGCTCGCTCGAGCGAAAGAAGCTCGATCGAGCGAAGAAACGCAAACGCCTCGGTCAGAACAGACACCACGCTCGAGCGAAGGACTATAGCCGAGCGAAAGGATGAACTAACTCAGCTCGGCGAGAAAAGCTCGCTCGAGCCAAGAATGCACAGCTACAGGTCCAAATCAAAACACCTTCTCGCTCGAGCGAACAACTCCTCCTCGAGCAAAGAACCAAAATACCTGGCAGCAACACTTGGTTTCAAACCCCAACCAACCTGAACAAACCTGCCTAAACCACATCCTATAATTCCCAAAAGAAGAAAAATAAGGAAACAACACAACAACCATTATTAAATACATGAATCCTACGGAACCTAAGTCCGAATAAATAATCAAATGGAAAAAGACCCGGGTCGCTATAACCTCCCCCCCCTTCAAAGAAATTTTGTCCCCGAAATTAAGCATAAAGTTTTTTTTAACAGATTTTTTTTTTTTTTTTACAATTTCATTAGTAAACATCTTGGACCCAAAACTGGTCATGTTTAATCTCTTTATCAAGAGGCATCTCATACCAAATATATACACAAAAAGTATTTCAATCTGTATCATTATTATGCATTATTCCTTTCAAAATGCTAACAATCCCATATATATTTAATACAATGATATACATAACACACTAAGCAATGTAATCAGCATATGCAATACTATACTAAAACTTCCTATAATGAAGCAAGTTTCAAGAATACACCCTTTTCCAAAACATACTCAACGTTTTACACCTAAGACAATATGCAAAGCTCTAAGTTCAACAAATTACAAATCTAAATATAAGAATTACAACGAATAAACATGTCCGTGTATTTTTCGCAGGACTTCCATTCACGCTCCGCAAGTGGCTTCCTCCCACCTCCATGTGTTTCCACAAAACTTTACCCAAAGGAATGGTCTTGCCTCGCGAAAACTTGATCCCGCCTATCCAATACCAAACTGGTCTCTCCTCATATGAGATATCCACATCGACCAACTAAATCGTCCAATCCAACACATGATGGATCCGGCTCATACTTCCGAAGCATACTCACATGAAACACGTCATGGTAAGTCCAGACAACTGCGGCGCAGCTAACATAAGCAACCTCGCCAATCCTCTCAAGGATCTCAAACGGACCAATGAATCGAGGACAACTTCCCACTCTTCCCCAACCTCATCAAAACCCGCTAGGTGAATATCTTCAGAAAGACATGAAACACCCACCTAAACACCAAAGTCTCCTCCTACGGTCGGTCATAACGATTTGACGACTCTGTGCTGTAACAAGCCCCCCCTCCTTACGGATAAGCTCAACCTTTCTCCGTAGTTTCCCTCACCAACTCGTGACCCAACAGAGGTGCATCACCCACCTCGGCCCAACACACAGAGATCTAACACGGTCCGGCCATACAAAGGCCTCAATGGTGCCATACCGATACTAGATGGAAACTGTTGTTGTAGGCACACTCCACCAAACGGCAAGTGCCTCTCCCACGAACCCACTAAAGTCTAGAACACAACCCCGAAGCAATAATCCTCAAGTATCTGAATAGTACGCTCTGGTACTGTCCGTCAGTCTGAGGATGATTAAGCCGTGCTAAAAGGTCAACTTATGCCTAAGGCACTCTGCAACTCTGCCACAAACCTAGCAAGTAAAACGAGGATCTCTAATCTGAGACGATCGTCACTGGGACCCCGTGCAATCTCACTATGTCTCGAATATACAAGTCGCAAAGATGATTACCGAATCTATCACGCGCATAAAATAAAGTGGCGCGACTTAGTCAACCGTCTACAACCCCAAATAGCCATCAACTCGTACCTCCCCCCCCCCCCCACCCCCTTAATCTATCATGGCTGAGTCCTCGGAAGACCTACAACAAAAGTCCAATGACATGCTCCCACTTCCACTCGGCAATAGGGCAAGGTTGCAACAAACCACCGCTGGCCTCTGATGTTCGGCCTTCACTGCTGCAAGTAAGACACTAAGATACGAAAAGGCTGCCACATCCTCTCTTCATTCCCCGCCAACAGAACTGACGAACGTCAAATCCCGATACATCTTAGTGCTCCCGGATGCACCGCAAGGCGTGAATCATGAAAACTCTTGGAGTACCTCCTCTCGGCAAAGAACTCCGGCACAACGGAACGGTCCCGTATCTCAACACTCAGGTCGGAATACACCGTCAAACCTTTTCTCATACCTTTCCACTGGAAATCTTCTCAGCGGAGAGATTCTACCTCAAGTCACCTCTCTGAGCCCTCTAACACTCAGAAGTCACAAGTGTAGGCTGTGCACAACAGAAAATAGGCCCACCTCAACAATTCGCCCATAAGTAAATCAAACTCTCCAAGTGTAACCCCAACATCTCCCACTCTCGGATGGCTATGCTAGCTATGTCACCAACAGGTTCCTGCTAGGCATCGGCCACCACATTGGCCTTTCCCGGATTGAATACTGCAACTCAAAAGTCATAATCCCTATAAATTCCATCGACCCTCCTCTGGCCTCAAGTTCAAGTCTTTCTGTGTAAACAAATATTCAGAGCTCTTATGATCCGAGAACACCTCGAACCTCTCCACCATTAAAGATAATCCTCCAAAATCTTCAAGGAAAATATCACCAGCTGCTAACTCTAGATATGCGTAGGGTAAATCTGCTCGTGATTTTCACTGACGTGAAGCCATAGGCACTACTTTCCCCTCTTGCCATTAACACACAACCCAGACCCTCCGTGAGGCGTCAACAATGACTGCATAACCCAACCCTCTCCTGGATAATCAATACTGGAGCGGTTTGTCAGTCCTAACTTTAACCCTAAACGACTTTTTCACAAGTCTCACTCCATCAAATGACTCTTCCGAGTCAGCCTAGTCACGGTGATGCTAACCTGGAGAAATCTTTCAACAAACCGACGGTAATACCCAGCACCCCAGAAAACTGCGGATCTCAATCCTCTTAGGCTGTGCCCAATCCTGCACTGCCTCTACCTTGGATGTATCAAACAGACACTCCTTCACCGGATACCACATGGCTAAGAATTTGACTTTCTTTCAGCCAGAACTCAACACTTCCCAAACTTGCATACAGTCTTTTACTTTTTCAGAAATGGCCATACTCGAGTGAACCTGCGCCTGAACTACGTAAGGCTTGATTCCCATCTTTAGGATACGTAGGCAGCTTCACATTGAAGTTCAGCCATAAACTTTTCCCCGATCAACTCTGTCCATTTTGATCATCTCAGTCATCTTTATCCATCAGCATTTATCGCGATCTCCGGTACAGTGCTGTTCAGACTAGGGGCAACTTTCCAGTTGCGGGGATCTGGGGTTGTGCGTCTCAGTGACAGATCTCAGGCGTGTCCAGTTTTAATCCGTATCGAAAATAGTTTTGAAAAGTTTTAATAAAAGTTGACTTTGTTCAAAGTAATCTTTTTATGACTAAGACCATTTTTGGACCAAAAGTGGAAAATTTTCAGTACCATAACTTTCAATTTCATTGATTTCAAAACTGAGTTCTCCTGCTTCTTGCATACAATCGAGGTTGCTTTTTAGTACATTCATAAAGAAAAACTTGAAAATGCTAAATAAGCAATGAATTTGGGGCATAGTTGAATCAAGTATCTCCGCGCCCCCTCCCAGAGCTGGTCGAAGCATCTGATGCCAAGCTGGGCCCAACCTGTGCCTCCTCATTGAGCCAATCCAAGCACTCATCGGATAAAATGAAACTGAAAGTGGAAGCAGGGGCCAGGAGCTCTCTAGTCCTCCATGCTGTGGCATATCGGGCAAGTTGTGCACCCCGAACCGGGAAAGCGGCTGGGTACTCAATCCCCTCCGGTGGACAGGTCTGATCATGACCAAACTGACGCAGGAACCGGAACGGAAAATAGAATACGCAGTGGGTTAGACCAATCAACTGTATCCCAATCAGTCGGGACATACTATAGCTCATTGCCGGGAGGTTGAGCCAAGGACAACGCCAAGCAATGCCGTCTGCGGACAAATTGCACATCCAATCGAACCACCACCTTTCGTCAAGGGCATTGACTAGGCGCTGTCGAAAGAAGTAACCTCGAGCTGAATAAGCCGGGTAAGAGTCTACAACCTGCAACTTGTCCATTAACCATACCTAGGGGAGGGATGGAAAATGAGAGATTAAAGAATAGAGAGATGTACGATGAGAGAAAAGTAAGACAAGGGTTTTGTGAGAAAAACCGAGCCTGAGGGTCGAGTGATGTGAGCAAATATATATGTGAGGTTGGGTGGGAAACATTACCTGCAGTAGCAGTGGACTCCCGGCAAACCTAGTCGCTTCCCGGCGATAGACAGAATCTAAACCCATCAGTGTCTCGGCCAAGGTCATGGCAATACAACTCTTTCCTTCTCTCAAGCCTTGGGCGACTTCAATCAGGCGAATACTAGCCCCGTCGAAGCCCGAGGAAAGCAGAAAGTGATATAACAAACATAAGCAGATGGCGTGTTGCCGGAAACCCTGCCAATAATGGTTGCTGCGGTCACCGGCGTCGGAAAAACGATGGATCAAGCCGAGGATGTCCAGCTCTCCACTGCAGATCAGAGATCGAGCGTCATGCGCCGTGAGCCCACACATCCGCCCTAAAACCTGAGCATGGCCAAAACGGAGAGAGCCTGTCAGCAGTCCGCATACTGGCTCATTCAGATTCCATCAAAACCTGAAAATCTTCGAAAGTGGGGCACATCTCTTGGCCGCCGAAGCTAAAAACGTGCGTCACTGGATTCCAGAACCTTGCCGCGGCATGGAGAAAAGGAAGCTGTAGCGGAGTACGGCTCAGCGTGAATAGTGCATTCAAGCCGAAACCTCGGAAGTTCAGCTTTTCCGAGCCATCTAGAGAAGAGATCCAAGATGTGAGATTTTCTGCAAGAAACGCCTCCATTTTTGGTGAAAAACTAAGATGAAATGAATGTTCCCGAAGTTGAGGCTTTTATAGAAAGAAAAACACTATTCACGGGGACACGTGTCAAAAATCTGGTGGCTGCAGGACTAAGTGGCCGGCCGGCCACCTTTTCTGGCTGGCCAGCCATTTACTTTTTACAAAAGTGGCCGGCCGGCTCCCTCACTCCACAAAAATGGCCGGCCGGCTCCCCAAGGTGGCCGGCAATGCTGCAGTGAATCCCCTTGGCCCTGTTTTACTCTTCGAGGGAAAGTTCCAAGCATTTTCATGCAACGGGAGAGTCAAAGGCCTTCATCTCCCTCCGTTTCGGATGCGTCCCGGTGCCCAGATCGTCAGAAGTACACTATGTTATCGTTTTGATTATCGAGTTGTTGTTTTGATTATCGAGTTGTTGTTTTGCTTATCGAGTTGTTTGTCGAGCGGACGTGTTTCGTGTTTTTGAGTCATTGCGCTCTGTTCAAGCAATCTTTGTTAAAGTCTTGTTTACTTACAGTGTTGCATTTTGCTTATCGAGTTGTAAACTTGCTAAAGGTTCTGTTATATCTTAGTAAGTTGAGTTACTTAGCTTGTTGCGTCGGTTCACTACCTGACTTGGTGATTACACAATGCACATTCCCATTCAATTTCATTTTTGTGCGAAATAAATTGATGCGATACGATGCTAAAGTTTAAAATACAAACACCTTTTCAAAAGCTATTTCATTTCATCATGCTTTACAACAAACAAAGGTACAAGTATTACAAAAAATAAAACTGCCTAACAATGTGCAAAGTGCTACAAACTACTAGCAAAAAGAAAAATAAAGCAGGAAACAACAGCATCAAAGTCCTTGGGAGCGGGGACGAGAAGCACTCCTCATCCTCTTTTGCGGGACAATCTCCGCACCATCATCACCATCTGAGTCGGAGCTGTCATCCTCAGGATCCCCCTCAGCCTCACCTCTATTCCCCGAGCCAAAACCGGAGCCCCCCTCCTCAGCAGATGTCTCTGACTGACGATCGGTAGCCTCCTCCTCCTCCTCAACATCCTCCTCCTCCTCATCAGGCTCCACCTCCACAACGTGAGCCCTGCGTCTGCGGACGGGCCCTCCTCGAGCTCCTCGAAAAGGCCTAGATGGCCCAGCTCCTCGGAAAGGCCGGGATGGCCCAGCCCCCTGAGATGGCCCAGATGGCTCAGCTCTCCAAGGAGGCCCAGATGGCCTGGCCTGCGGCTGACCGGACCATGAAGGCATCTGAAAATAAAGAGTTCAATTCAAATACATCAGTCCAAATATATACATCAGATGCAGATACAAGCAAAGATTATCCATGATGGAGTTAGGTTTTAGCCGTAGTTTCATGTGCATTCATCCTATATTGAGTTGTGCATTTCGACTCCTCGGTCATCATGCCTCGGTATGAAAACTGAAGGGTACCTGAATGCCTGTGACAGACAACTGTGCCTCCCTACGCAGGACCATGCCCTCGAGTGTGGCCACCAGTCCAACCACCTCCTCCATGTACCCTCGCGGTGGCTGCAAAAATGAGCTCATAATCATCAGTAAACAAAAGAATGTCTAAACATCTGAATGATGAATGAAAAACAGTGGAGCATACCAGTGGTGAGGCAGGATCAATGGCGTATCGATCACTGGACATCGGAGGCTCTAGCGGGATCGGGGTCGGAGAAATAGCCCCGTACTGCCACGCCATCAACTCAGTAGGCATATCTGGCCATCCAGGATGAGGATAAGTCGACGGAGTCGGAGGAACCGGTCTACTCCCACCTCTAGATGTACCAGCCCTGCTAGTAGAAGTGGCGTCTGCAGCCCGAGCTCGGGCCTGGCCCGAGGATGACATACCGGCAGGCCTCGTCATCGGGGTGCGAGCTCCCGTCAATGGAGGCATCAAATATATGTGACGGTAAGTGGCGTAGTCCCCCTCCTCAACATATAGTAAAGCATCACTACCCAGCATGGCGCCGACTACCTCCGTGTAAGAGAGCCTGTCAGTGGTCCGCATACTGATCGGGGGTACTGCGGGAAGATCCTGAGAAAGATGCCCCCATACCTGGCGCAGAAAGCGTTCCCCCAGAAACCATGCCCTGCCAACCGGCCCTTCGAGCAGGACCCTATACTGGGAGACGCGCGATCCTCCAGGATACTGGAATCGGAGACCATCACCCAGAGGCGCCTAAGGCTGCCATGTGATCTGCGGATGACAAATGCATAAACCAATCAGAAATCGGGAATATACAGAACAAATCAAAGATGAAAATGAAAGGAACTGAAAGTTCTGGAGTACCTCCGAATGCCGCACAGTGTCAAAGTACTATCGCAGGTAAATGAGGGTCTCTCGGGGTCTCGGACGATGCGGGCCCTCGAACACTAGTGAATATGGGGTCATGGGAGGCCCCGCCACCTCCAACTCTGGGGCTAATGCTGGGAAGTATACATAGACCCATAGCTGAGAAAAGTAGTGCAGAATGTAAGTACGAAATGCTGAGAGCAAAATACAGACTATAAAAGTGCGCTGTGTGTGCAATGTACAAGTAATGAAGAACAGAAATGTAAATCAAGAGGACAGAAAAGTACCTCCCAGGCTCTCCAGTAGCCGCCAAGTAAATCTCCCTGCCCGCAGGAGGTCGCGCTCATATAAAAGTAAAGGGTAGCCAGGCTGGCGCCACCCCAGTCATATCGACTGACCTGTGATAGGTTAACCAGAGCGCTCAGCAGGTATAGCCCGACTGTGTTCCCTCTATCAGCGAACAGGGTAGTCCCGAAGAGGAACATAAGGAAACCACGGGCGTACTGCTCCGTCTCCTCAGGAGTCTCGGGCACCATCTCCGCCCGCCGGAAGTGGGAAGAGAACCAAGTGTATTGGACTCTCCCAGAAACCCTGTCAACAGACGGGCGAGCCCCCAATAGATATGTCCAAGCGGCCTCCCACTCACCCATGTCCTCGTCATAGGGGATGGGCCAACCCCCTATGTCCAGGCCGGTCAACACAGCAAAGTCTAGAGGCGTCATGGTCATGTCCCCGGTAGTAGAGAAATGAAAGGAGTTGGTGGTGCCCCACCATCTCTCTACCAATGCTGCCATCAGTGTCCTCCTGGCGGAACAACGTGACAACCCAACGCAGAAGGCCCCGAACCCTGCCAAGTCCACTAAATCTCGGACACCCTCTGGGAGCTCAGCGTACCAGTCCCGCGCGGCGGTGGAACCATATCCCCGTACACTGCGAGAACCAACCTGCATTCAGAATGAATACATGTGTCAATAATGAAATGAATGGGCTGTGTGCCAATGAGATGAAATGGGCTGTGTGCCAATGAAATGAACTGGGCTGCGTGCCGATGGAATGAAATAGGCTGCGTGCCGATGAAATGAAATGGGTAGTGTACCGATGAAGTGAAATAAGCTACATGCAAATTCTAATCTGGGCTGCGTGTTCAGAAAATTTAAAGTTTGGGCTGCGTGTTCAACTTTCAATCAGTGTGGGCTGCGTGTTCACTATTTCTAATCTGGGCCGCGTGTTCAACTTTCAATCAGTGTGGGCTGCGTGTTCACTATTTCTTTGGGCTGTGTGCTCTGAAAATTAAAGTTTGGGCTGCGTGTTCAACTTTCAATCAAACTATGGGCTGCGTGTTCACCTATCAATCTGGGCTGCGTGTTCAGAAAATTAAAGTTTGGGCTGCGTGTTCAACTTTCAATCAAACTATGGGCTGCGTGTTCACCTATCAATCTGGGCTGCGTGTTCAGAAAATTAAAGTTTGGGCTGCGTGTTCAACTTTCAATCAAACTATGGGCTGCGTGTTCACCTATCAATCTGGGCTGCGTGTTCAGAAAATTAAAGTTTGGGCTGCGTGTTCAACTTTCAATCAAACTATGGGCTGCGTGTTCACCTATCAATCTGGGCTGCGTGTTCAGAAAATTAAAGTTTGGGCTGCGTGTTCAACTCTCAACTAGTGTGGGCTGCGTGTTCACTATTCTAATCTGGGCTGCGTGTTCAGAAAATTAAAGTTTGGGCTGCGTGTTCAAATTTCAACTAGTGTGGGCTGCGTGTTCACTATTCTAATCTGGGCTGCGTGTTCAGAAAATTAAAGTTTGGGCTGCGTGTTCAAATTTCAACTAGTGTGGGCTGCGTGTTCACTATTCTAATCTGGGCTGCGTGTTCAGAAAATTAAAGTTTGGGCTGCGTGTTCAAATTTCAACTAGTGTGGGCTGCGTGTTCACTATTCTAATCTGGGCTGCGTGTTCAGAAAATTAAAGTTTGGGCTGCGTGTTCAAATTTCAACTAGTGTGGGCTGCGTGTTCACTATTCTAATCTGGGCTGCGTGTTCAGAAAATTAAAGTTTGGGCTGCGTGTTCAAATTTCAACTAGTGTGGGCTGCGTGTTCACTATTCTAATCTGGGCTGCGTGTTCAGAAAATTAAAGTTTGGGCTGCGTGTTCAAATTTCAACTAGTGTGGGCTGCGTGTTCACTATTCTAATCTGGGCTGCGTGTTCAGAAAATTAAAGTTTGGGCTGCGTGTTCAAATTTCAACTAGTGTGGGCTGCGTGTTCACTATTCTAATCTGGGCTGCGTGTTCAGAAAATTAAAGTTTGGGCTGCGTGTTCAAATTTCAACTAGTGTGGGCTGCGTGTTCACTATTCTAATCTGGGCTGCGTGTTCAGAAAATTAAAGTTTGGGCTGCGTGTTTAACTTTCAATCAAACTGTGGGCTGCGTGTTCACAGCCATTTCCTTTTTGGAAAACTGGCCGGCCAGCTATTTGCTTTTTGGAAAACCGGTTGGCCACCTCCCCCCTCCCATATAACCCGCCGACCATGTCCCTCACAGGCTCACCTAGCTCCCTGCAAATTTTGAGGAAGATCGGAATTCCCGGGACCTGAAAAAGTTCAAGAAAAGTACACTTCCGGTCGCGAAATAGCTCCGCCGGGACTTCAGCTTCAAGTTCTGACATATGTCTCATCATCATTCATCGAAATCGAAGTATATCCTTTTTGAATGAGTTGTAGCCTTTCCGGGAAGCGGATTGGAGGCCGCGATCGAGTTGCGTTTCCGTACTCGTTATTTCATGACAAACGGGCGCCCTGATTCATGCTCATTTTGCACTACCATGCACATAATTCACATTCTCATGAGCATACTCACATTTTTATGCACATTCCTTGATGTTAACCATACTTCTGCGCTTGGGCATGCATTGTCACGCATGTTCCACTCTTGCATTGCGATGCATTCACTCACCGGCACTGCGTGTGTCAAACTTCCAGAATCACATTGGATATATAGCATATTGTACTTGTTGCAATTTTTCTCTTTTGCAGGCCCGTGTGCACGCATTTCGAGGCATCTCATTTTTACAGCATAATGCATGCTAGGTTGTATCTTAGATTGCATTCTGTCATTTTCTCGGTTTACGCGCCCGTTTGCACGCATTTCGAGGCATCTCATTTTTACAGCATAGTGCATGCTAGGTTGTATCTTGGATTGTATTCTGTCATTTTCTCGGTTTACGTGCCCGTGTGCACGCATTTCGAGGCATCTCATTTTTACAGCATAGTGCATACTAGGTTGTATCTTAGATCGCATTCTGTTATTTTCTCGATTTGCGTGCCCGTGTGCACGCATTTCGAGGCATGTCATTCCATAGCATTCTGTATGTTAGGATTGTATCTTAGTTGCATTTCATGCATGTCATGCATATTGCGTCATGTTCGGGACAGGAGTTAGCCCGGGCACGGGAAACGAGGTGCATTTCGTACTCCGAGTGACGGAATGTGTCTCAATTCCCCAGTCACCGACACTCCGGATCATCCATGATGGAGTTAGGTCTTGTTGTGTTTTCATGTGCATTCAACCCATATTAAATTGTGCAATTCGACTCCTCGGCCATCATGCCTCGATATGCGTGATTGGTGGCACGAGGATCGAGGCATGCATATATTTGTGAAATACATTGCTATGCCCCTTTCCTGCTCTCTGTTGCAGCAAAATGAAGAATCAGCAACTTTTCGAAGCTTAGCACGCATTTCCAGAACAGGTGTAAACAGAGGCTAATTGGGGCATTTCGGTGGATTTCCGCGCAAGACAACCCGGACATGTATCATCCATCAGAAGCAAGGTAGTCCCTGGCTTGCATGCCAGTTTATTTATTTTCTTAGTTAATTTGTTAATTAATTAGGATTTTGTAATATTTCGGGACTGTAATATTCTTTTATTCGGGACTGTAATATTCGGATTATATATTTATTTGGGCCCTCTGCGCGAGGACACAACTGTAATAAGTGTGCGTATGTGTGTTGTATGTCTTCCAACCCCACGTCTTTCTCCCTTTTATTTGCCTGCTTATGATGGTTAGATTAGGGCATATTTAAATTAGCATACAGTATGACAGCATGTTTGCATTCATTCATCTGTTTTGCATGCACCGGGCTCGGCACATCATACTAACTGCATTGTACTTTCAATTTCAAAAGTTGAATACATGATAGTTGTAACATTTCATATGCCATCTTAGAATAGCCGAGCCTGCTATAATTGCATTTTGCATGTGTTGCATTAGGCATTTCTGTATAGTCAGGATCATGCATGATTTCTAATGAAGTTTCTATTTTGGCTTGGAGTACCCGGTAAGCTTTATGCTTTAGCATCCTTGCATGTGTGTGAGTGACTGCCATGAATAGCATGCTTACCATGAGGCTATGTGCTTATATGATATAACTGCCTGAATGCCTGTGGGTGAAGGTCGGGTTATCTGAATTGGAATAAATCGTCAAATGTTTCAAGCCTACCTGCGGGTAGCAAACCATTTTCAAAAGCAAAAACGAAATGTTTTGTTCCAATTCAGGCGATCCAGTCTATACTTGTATGCTGTGCACATCACATAGTAACCTAGGCTAATAACCGGAATAAGAACTCACAATGTTTTCAAAAATAGATATCATGGTTAGTAGAGGCCGGTCTCTGACCGGGCGAGCGGGGGTGCTCACGAAGTGACCTTCCCCAATCGTACCCAAGTTCCCGAGCCGAAGCAACTTTGGTGATGACGGACACGTGGCCTTTTGGCACCGAGTCAGAGTTTCCTAAATTTCCCAAAAATAAAATATTTAGGTGGCGACTCTGTATCTAGCAAAGCAGTCCATGTTTGGCACTTCTTTCAAAAAATCTGTTTTCTCAAAACGATTTGCCGGATTTGGACTCTTTGGTTCAAACTTAGAACCGTGACTACAAAAGTCGAGTCCGAGCTGTAGCGAGGTCCCCCCGCGGGCTTGTTACAGAGGGAAATGTAGAGAGAGAGAGTATATGACAGATGTATATATGTATAATCTCTGGTTTTTTGTTCAAAATCTCTAACCCTTGACAATTGGAGAAGAGGGGTCCTTATATAGGCAAAGGGAAATGGCTTAAGCTTCTCAAAGAAGCTAAGTGAAAGGGGCGAAGGGGGCAAAGGAGTCAAGGCTTCTTGAGGAAGCTAGGACAGCTGGCCAAGCTTCCTGAAGAAGCTTGGCCAAAGGGTTCAACCTTCTAGAAGGAAAAGGGGTGCAAAGGCTCAAACAGCCACTTGATGCACAGGGAGGAGTGTTGGTGCATTCCAGCTGGCACAGCTGGCATGCACCAAGTCTGAAGGGTGCAAAAGGGTCACACCGGCCAGCAATAAAGGTCACCGGTCAAAACAAAGTGCCGATCGACAAAATATAGTGCCGACCGGCCATTGGTTTTAAGAAACCACTATCGGTGGCACCAATAAACGGCCGGTGATGTGAGGGGACAGCCGGTGGAGTATGGGAATGGCCAACAAGTCATTCCCTGCCTTTCAGGGCAAAAACACAAGTGTTTGGTGCAAAACCAGACACCGAAAAGTCGAGTCGAGAGATCCTGAGGCGAGGCGCCCAGCCGAGACCTCCAGGAACTAGAGACGAACACATGCACGGATGATCACCGAGTGTTCCAACGGTGACGTCCAAGTCTTGAGGATGGTCAAAAATGGGGTGTCTACAGTTGCCCCTCTTTGACAGAACTTGAAAGTCATAACAATGACGGGAGTGAATGTCAAAGCCCAGAGACGACCCATTTGTGACAAGGCCGAAGACTTAGACAGACATGCAAGACAAGCAGGATATTTGCCCGAAGGCAGGGGCAAAATGCAAGACAATGCACAAAGCCGAACATAACTTATGATCATGCAAAGAAAGCTGTAACGAAGCCCACATGCAATAGTTTTAAGCTAGCATACACCGAACTACACTATACTGCAGAAAGGATGTAAGAGAATTATATGATTCTCGATATGTCTCCCTCGGAGTATACCATACCTGTCGGTTCGTCGGGTTGCACCAGCCTTAAATGAACCGTACATACAATATCGTGCCTGCAAAGAAAACAAACTTAGCAGGTACAATGTGATTAACAACATGCATATTAATGTACTTGAAAATGCGTGACAACGCAAAACAAGTGGGAAGCATAACAATGTTGTGAAGGCACAGACATGTAAGTGGAGCACGCGGTCTACGCAGGCAACGAAATTGATCATAAGCATGCGGTCTACGCAAGCAATGAAATTGGTTTCAAACGTGCGGTCCACGCAAGTAATGAATTTGAACATAAGAATGCAGTCCACACAAGCAGAACATGCGGTCTACGCAAGCAAAACATGCGGTCTACGTAAGTAATGAAATTGATTACAAACATGCGGTCTACGCAAGTAATGAAATTGATTACAAACATGCGGTCTACGCAAGTAACATAATTAATTATAAACATGCGGTCTATGCAAGAAAAACATGCGGTCTACGCAAGTAATGAAATTGATTACAAACATGCGGTCTACGTAAGCAAAACATGTGGTCTACGCAAGTAATGAAATTGATTACACACATACGGTCTACGCAAGTAGCGTAATTAATTATAAACATGCGGTCTATGCAAGCAAAACATGCGGTCTACGCAAGTAATGAAATTGATTACAAACATGCGGTTTACGCAAGCAAAACATGCGGTCTACGCAAGTAATGAAATTGATTACAAACATGCGGTCTACGCAAGTAATGAAATTGATTACAAACATGCGGTCTACGCAAGTAGTGTGTTTGAGAAGAGTTGAATGTACACATGTAAGTAAAAACATGTTGTTCACGATCCAGGAATGTAAAGTACTGTAACACAGCATAATTGAAACGATTTGTGGAATCCACAAGACATGAAAAGGATATGGGAAGGGACGTTCTTCGTACGTTCCGAGCATCGCTCGTGGAAGTTGTGGCCTGAGGTCAACTCGAAGGTTCACGTTTCAAAAGTGTGCTTTCTCGCATTGTCTCGAGTGATGAAGGTGCCAAACCATGTAGTTAACCCGAACAAAGGTGCGGAGGGTGCGTTGACCGCAAGGGGAGTTTTACTGGTATCAATTCCGACACTTTGCTACCCTGCTATTCTATGCTTTACTTTCCTTTTTACTGGTAGTTTAAGCACATTGCACTGCCTCGGGCAGGTTTTATTCTTTCTCAAAATTACATATTTTGCAAAACACGTAATGGGAATGAAACGACCATTTTGTTCAAAAGATGTTGCATTTGTAAATTTTCTATGCATCGCATCGCAAGGTATCACACCACAATGTGAACGAAATTGAACCTGTTTTGAACACTGAGTACTTGCATCGTAATAATCAAGTAGTGAACCGACTTACCACTCGATAAGCAGAACAAAGGCATGATATAACCAATCAAGTGTGAGTACAACTCGATAAACAAATCAAAGACTTAAAGAGAGTGAAATACAACTCAATAAGAAAATGTATAATAACTCGATAAGGAGACAGGTGTGACTCCGCAAGAATCGATCACCGGGAGGGGATTGGAGGTGGTGGAGTTCCCCCATCCCTAGCATAAACAGCTCAGGGAACAAGGAGGAAGACCATCGGCCAGGGGTAGAGGCCATCGGCCACAAGAAATGGCCATCGGCCAGAAATTTGTTCAGTCGGCAAAAAGTGATGGCCGGTTGGCACAATATTTGGCCGGCCGGCCATGAATGAAGGAATCACCAGAATGTTGACACCTGTCCTCCACCCAACCTTATCTTCTACAAAAGACCTCATCTTCGTAGTTTTTCTCAATTCCACACTGATTTGCTCTAATGGAAGAGTTTCTTGCTCAAAATCTCATAGCTTGGATTGCTAGCTTGGATGGCTCGGAAAAGTTGAATTTCCGGGGTTTCGACATAAATGCACTATTCACTCTGGGTCGTACCCCGTTGCATCTTCCGTTTCTCCATGCCGCGGCGAGGTTTTGGAATCCGGTGACGCATGTCTTTAGCTTTGCTGGGCAAGAGATATGTCTTACCTTCGAAGATTTCCGAGCCTTAATGGAGTCCGAGCGCGACGAGGAGCTCCTGCTCTAACTTAATTTTGGCCATGCCCAATCCTTAGGGCAAATGTGTGGACTCATTATGCGTGATGCTCGGTCTCTGATTTGTGACAGGATGCTGGATATTCCGAGTTTGATCGAGCGGTTTTCTGATGCTGGTGATCGCAACAACCATCATTGGCAAGGCTTTCGGTGACACGCCCTCTGTTTGTGCATGCTATCTCATTTTCTATTTGTCTCAGGCTCCAGAGGGTCTAGTGTCCGGCTGACCGAGGTTGCCCAAGGCTTGAAGGAGGGCAAGAGTTGTATTGCCATGACTCTGGCTGAGACGTTGATGGGCTTAGACGCCTTTTATCGTCGTAAGACGACCAGATTAGCAAGGAGTCCACTACTACTACAGGTAATGTTTCCCACCCAATCTCACATATGTATCGCTCACATCACTCGGCCCTCAAGCTCAGTTTTTCTCACAAAAACCCTATTCTCACTTTTCTCTCATCGTACATCTCTCTATTCTTTATTCTCTCATTTTTCATCCCTTCCCAGGTATGGTTGATGGACAAACTGCAGGTTGTGGACTCTTGCCCAGCATATTCAGCTCGCTGCTACTTCTTCCAGCACCGTCTAGTCAATGCCCTTGATGAGGGATGGTGGTTCGCTTGGATGTGCCGCTTGTTCACAAACCGTATTGCTTAGCGGTGCCCTTGGCTCAGCCTTCCGGCAATGAGTTACAACATGTCCCGGCAGACTGGGATTCAATTGATTGGTCTCACTCACTATGTATTATACTTCCCATTCTGGATTCGACGCCAATTTGGCTATGATCAAACCTGCCCGCCAGAGGGAATAGAGTATACTGCTGCATTCCCAGCCCGAGGCGCACAGCTTGCTCGGCAGGCCACCGCGTGGAGGACGAGAGAACTCCTAGCCCCCGCTTCTACTTTCAATTGCACTTTGTCTGATGAGTGCTTGGATTGGCTCAATGAAGAGGCACAGGAAGGGCCCAGCTTGGCATCAGAGGCTTCGACCAGCTCTGGGAGGGGACGCAGGAACACCTGACTTGACTATGCCCGGGATTTGTTGCTTTATTAGTACTTTCAAGTCTTCTTTATGAATGTAATAAAAAGCAACTTCGATTGTATGCAAGAGCAGGAGAACTCTGTTTTGAAATTAATGAAATTGAAGGTTGTGGCACTGAAAATTTTCCGCTTTGGTCCAAAAATGGTCTTAGTTGTAAAAAGATTAATTTGAACAAAGTCAACTTTTATTAAAACTTTTCAGAATCATTTTCGATATGGATCAGAACTGGACACGCCTAAGATCTGTCACTGAGATGCACAACCCCAGATCCCTGCAACTGGAAAATTGCCCCTAGTCTGAAGAGTACCGCGGCACTGCATGGCAATGGAAAGTTGCCCCTAGTCTGAATAGCACTGCACTGGAGATTCCAATGGATGCTGATAGACAAAGATGTCTGAGATGATCAAATGGACAAAGTTGATCGGGGAAAAGTTTATGGCTGAACTTCAGGATGAAGTTGCCTACGTATCCCAAAGATGGGAATCAGGCCTTACGTAGTTCAGGCTTAGGTTCACTCGGGTATTTTCACTCTCCTTTTACGCTCTAACTTTTGCCAAGGCCGCCTTTTGCGGGTTTTCAACCTTGCGAGCTCAGTTTTTATATTTTCAAATTTTTTATATGCTCTAAATTTTGCCTAGGTCGCCCTTTCGGGTTTTCAGCCTAGCGAGCCTCTCAGGGGTAATATTTCTTCAACTTGTCCATGTTGATCGGTTGGGAGAACTCTAGGCCATCTAGATCCATCAGAACCACAGCTCCACCTGACCAGATAGACTTGACGATGTAGGGACCGGTCCAATTGGGTCTGAACTTGCCCCTAGGGTCGTGGATGGGAGCTCGGTTGTCCTTGAGCACCAAATCTCCTTCCTTCAGATTCCTGGACTTAACCTTCTTATTGAAAGCCCGAGCAATTCTACGCTGATAACCTTGAACATGGTGCAGTGCTTTCAATCTTCTCTCATCAAAGAGCATGAGTTCCTCAAATCTGCGCTGCTGCCAATCTACTTCGGCTATTTGACACTCAGCCAATACTCGCAATGACGGAACCTCAATCTCGATAGGTAGAACGGCCTCTATCCCATAAACCAATGAATATGTAGTCACTCCGGTAGAAGTTCTAATTGAAGTCCTGTAGCCCCACAGAGCAAATGGCAGCTTATCTGGCCAATCCCGGTAGGTTTCCACCATCTTCTGCAGTATGTGCTTGATATTCTTGTTGGTGGCCTCGACCGCTCCGTTGGTTTGCAGCCGGTATGTGGATGACTTATGAAAAGCCACGTTGTATTTCTCCAACAAGTCAATCACTTCCTTCTTGAAGTGGGAACCATCATCCGAAATAATCTCGTTTGGCACCCCGTAGCGACAGATGATGTTGTTTCTGATGAACTTTGCGACGTACGACGCCTTCAACACCGCGTATGATTGGGCCTCGACCCACTTTGTGAAATAATCTATCGCTACCAGGATAAACTCATGCCCGTTGGACCCCTTCGGGGTAACAGCCCCAA